>JARHVA010005963.1:670000-715000 GCA_037957365.1 Torreya grandis | reverse complement strand
ATGACGTAGCATCTAGTGATTTATAGTCAATTTGAAGATCTATATAGTAGGGATCATTTTCCATTTTCTAGTGTACAACTTTGCTAACATGTGATTTGCTTATAAAACAATTGTATGTTTTGTTCTCTGGTCCAATTCTTCTTAATACTAAAATACCAAGGTATTTAGGTTTGCATGGTAAACATTTAACAATATAAGATATATATGGTGGGAAACTAATAGTATGGCTACTATATTTGTATTATCAAACACATGTATGAGTTACCTATAGTATTGGATTAACTCTTGCAAAGAACATTTCTTCAACTTGAGTGAAATCAGATAAAATTTTGGGCTATATTCTTGGGTCAATATTATTCACTACATAGAAGTGATTAATATTTGTTTCACCAATTCATCAATACCACGTATAGATATCATGATAATCCCAGGTTTGAATGCCCAAATATGATTCTTTACAAATGAATCATAGATGTATTGAGTAAAGACTATCCATTCTTTCATGGATTTTTTTGAGGTTGTCTAATATCCTCATCTATAAGTAACGGGTAAATATTTTATTTGTATAGTATTGAAGCCACTAATATGAATTTATTTCATCCTTGTGTATTGTATAATTTAGACATGCCTTTTTTTTTGAGTGTTTGCTTCTCATTAGTATCTAAACTAGTCATCATAGAAACATTAATGAATAAATTGATAAAAGTGTTATGTATAGCTAAATTTATACCAACTAAAAATAATATACTATTTAAATGTAACCTTTTAATTAATTGCTTACATTTGGATCTTTCTTTGCATCACTTTTATCTCTAAAATTTCAATAACACTCATTGGTTATTTTTCATTATTAAAAGTTTTTTAACGAATCTAGTCATTAACCCCACACACACACATACACACACACACACACACACACACACACACACACACACACACACACACACACACACACACGAATCCCTTTTGTTTGATTTTCTAATATTATATTTTTCTTGCAATTTTCATATTAGAATTTATTGTTAAATTATTCTTTAACTACATTTTGCATAGTCCATTTCATTATTGGATGTAGTTAAAATTATTTGGAATTGAACAATGCTCATTTCATTGCATTCCCATGAATACTGTTGAATATTAGAAATAATATCCAAATGTGTATGTTCTTCACCCTCTATTTCTTCTTATCCATTTGGTCCTTAGGTTGTCCCAAGAGCCATATTTGTCAAAGGTCTATATTTAATCTTTACAAAAGCAAAAAATGTATTAAATATTAGATACAAAGAAAATGTTAAATGAAAAAGTATCTAAAGCAATAAAAAAGAGTACCTAAAATTAAAAAATATTACCATGACATGTTTAGTTTATTTTGTGTTTTAAAATGGTCCTTATGTATATATGAGTAAAAAATTAACTAGTGTTTAATATCTAAAAAATATTAAAAAAAGAATTAGATTTATAATGCACCATTTTAGAAGATCACAAAATTTTTGAATATTTAATTTGATGCAAAATTCAGAGAAAGTAAACATCTATCAAACATCATAGGATATTGTAAATAAAATGTTTAAAAATCAATAATATCAATAAACATTTTTCAAAATCTATTTTATTTATGTATTAGATACATGAAACTAAACACAAGATATAATTAATTAAAAAAGTTGTAGAGTTAGCATCTGTTAATCAACATCAAATGCATTGAATAAATATATATCTACTGGTGTAGATTCATCTTTAATTGCATTTAATATGGCACAATGCAATTGTTCTTTGTCACTATAAATTTCTAATTTTGTTGAAACTATGAAATGGTACCTATACTTTCTTAAAACATTTCTAAGCATCATCAAGGTTTGTTGATATCTCTCGAAGATTTTTTTATTGTGATACACATTACTATAATAGAAACATCATCAAATGTTGTGGTCCATATTATGTCTATATCATCTTCAAATATGAACTTTATTGTGTACTTATAATCACAGTTGTGAACATTACTGTGGCATTTTGGACAATGCCACGTTGGATCATTATTTAGAATCATTTTATTTTTATACCATTTATTTTTATTTAAATTAGTGTCGGTAGGATAATTATTTTATTTTACTTTAATATGTATTATTATGGCATTTAATATAAATGTATTTGATTTCTTGACAATTCCTTATTTATGGATGTCTGTAATTATATTATGTTGAGTCATTCTTACAGTAACTGATTCTCCTTGTATAATTTTTCTAATTTTTTCAAACCATGTCCTAACTATATGTGCCTCAAGGATGTCTAGATTTATGAAAAGTTATGTATCCATACAAGTCCCTATTGTTTTCCAATTATATGATTGTAATTTTACATTTTGAATGGAAAGAACCGGAGAAAATAGTGGCATAGAATCTTTAGATATACACTATTAGTTTACCCTCTTCAACACAAAAGCCTCCCCAAAGGGTTATCTAAATGTTGCATTCAGATCTATATTGAAATATCAATGCTCTTTTAACATTTAAGGTTCCATCTGGCCTTCTAAAATAAGATGCATCGATAATAGATATAATGATACCAACAATATCAATCTTTTTGTTTGAAGTTGCATCTTTAATATCATTATTTTTTTAAACTCAAACTAGAATAATGGGATGGTAGAATTATTTTTAAAACAATATTTTAATGCGCCATTTGAAATTACATATATTTTTTTGTCTCAAATCTGGTTCAAGAATAGATTTGTTGTTTGACCAAAGGATGTTAAAGTAATGTCATCTCCCTCACAATCAATAATGTTGAAACTGAAAACATACCCCAAACCATTTATGTTTGTTTAATTACATAATATCCCCTTTTTAGTACTCCACCCTTACTATTTTAATTCTTTTTGTATATATTTAATTTTTCAATTGCATCTTGAGTCATCATCTGTACGCATTCTACTCCAGATGATGAAGCTAATTGCTTGATGATTTCAATTTATTTTACACAACTATCCATTATTTTAGATTGGAAATTTTTAGATAGATGAAAATGTATGATGCATTTGTAGTTCATATGGGTGGTGTCCAATAAAACAAATCATAAATGTTGTAATGATTAATTTGAAAATATTATGCTTGTTATTTATAATATTTATTAAATACTATTAGCTTTTTATGAACAGAATTGAAATAATAAAAAAATGCAACATAATGAATAATGAACACAATAAAATAAATCTGATTTATTCTTTTGAAGTCTACTCTGTCTTATGAATTATACTTGTTATTAAATCTCTTGAAAAATGATAAATCACTATATATATAAGTGAGAGGAAAGAGATG
The DNA here is from genome assembly GCA_037957365.1 of Torreya grandis. Taxonomy (NCBI): domain Eukaryota; kingdom Viridiplantae; phylum Streptophyta; class Pinopsida; order Cupressales; family Taxaceae; genus Torreya; species Torreya grandis. The sequence goes on along the minus strand of JARHVA010005963.1, from coordinate 711,686 downwards.
CATCTCTCTAATTTCCTTGTCAGCCTCCACCAAACAAATTATGTTTTAAATAATACAATAAGTTTTGCTATAAGTGGGAGTCTGACACTGCTCCTTCAACATCAACACTCCCTCTCATATAGCGAGGATACTTCTAGTTGTATAAGACATATAACCTCATTGTGGTGTCAATCACGATGGCTAAAACAATGTATAGTATGTACAAGTGTTCATCACTTTACATGACATCCACCATGGTTCTCCTAGAGGGTGGAATCAAGGGATTTCACCTTGAAATTCTCTCACAAAAAATAAATTATTATCAATGGATTTCACCTTGAACTTCTCTCATAGATAAGAACTCGGTATTAAGGGATTTCACCTCGAACTTCTCTCACAGAGAAGAACTTGTTATTAAGGGATTTCACCTCAAAATCCTCTCATAGAGAAGAACTCGTTATCAAGGGATTTCACCTCGAACTTCTCTCGTAGAGAAGAACTTGTTATCAAGGGATTTCACCTCAAACATCTCTCATAAAGAAGAAATCATTATCAAAGCTTTTGTGACTTCTACAATAGATCTGCTCTACCTTTTTGGAACACCACTTGGTTAAGGATTGTAAGGGACAAAGAACTTCCTCTTAATCCCTGATTCAATGCAAAAGTTATAGAATTCTTTAGAGGTATACTCCACTCCATTTTTAGATCTCAGAACTTTAATTCTCTTCCTAGATAAGTTCTCTACCTGAACTTTAAACTCTTTAAAGCTCTCAAGTACTTCTTTAGATTCTATGGCATAACCTTTGTAGGTACCTACATGCTCTTGGTTGAATTTTGGAAGACCCGTAACCATCTTCTCCATAATAGGTAGAGCCCGAAAGTGTAGATGAGCAAACCTTCGATGCCTAAGATGACACAATCTTCTATAATCATGTACTAATGCCTAAAGTGGACAAATGATTAGCCTATATAGGCTCTCATGTCTAAATCCAATTACTTGAGTATTTTTAAAGTTAGAATTCTTCATCTACACAAGAATATTTTACTTTTAGAGAAGGGAACTTGGTATTCCTTGTCCTCCATGGCTAAAATGGAAACCATATTTTTTTGATACTTGAAACATAGATAACATCAGTTAAACTTAGATTAATGTTGGAATTCAAGTGGAGAGTATACATTCCAATCCCTTAAACTGAACATCTAGCATCATCTCCAATGCTAACTTGTTCACTAGAATTTCTCTCCATCAAGTTTGGTAAATGCTCCTTAAAACTAGTGATGTGTCGAGATGCATCACTATCAATCATCCAAGTGTTGGAGTTGGTAGGTACATTGCTTGATAATGCTGAATAGAACAAATATTCACATGATTCCTTCTAAGGAGAGGCATCATAAACATCTACAATGGTGGCTTATTGCTTAGGCATGGAGGGACAATTCTTGGTAATATGACCATACATGTCACACCTAAAGCATTGGATTTTGGAGAGGTCCCTCTTCTTTTTGAAGGTGAGAGCACCATCAGTTGCATTATCTCTATTCCTCTTGAAGAACCCTTTCTTCCCATTCTTTCTTTTCTTCTTAGATGATTGAGAGGCAAAGACATGAATGTGTTTATTAGTAGAGATTTGAAAAATTCCTCTAGCGGCCAATCTAGACTCCTCTTGAATGAAATCTACCCTCAATCAATCAAAATTGGGATGTTTTGATCTTGCATTGATTCCTTGAATGTAGGATTCTCATGGTGATGGACAGTCATTGAGAGCAAGCATGGTCAAGTCTTTATCATCAACTACATGACCAATTATAGAGAGCTAATTTCTTAATTCTAAAATCTTCATAAAGTAAGCAATAACTATTTCTCATTTTGTCATTTTCACATGATGTAATTGTTGCTTTAGTGCAAGAGCTTGGCTAGTCTTGCTAATTTCATACTTCTCTTCCAAGGTTTTAAACATGTCCCTTGCCATATTAAACATGGAGACAATTGGTAAAATATGATCTTTAACAGAGTCAAACAATATCTTCTTTGCCTTGATGTCTTTCTTCTTCAACTACAACTTCTCTTCTTCCTCTAATGGTTCAGGAACATTGGTTTCCACAAACTCAGCCAAGTAATTTTCTTACAAGGTGAGCATGATTTCAAACCTCTGTGATGTGATGTCGGATGCTCCTTCGAGTCTATCCTCAATTTTAAGACCATTTACCATTTTGACTAAAATAGGGATAGACAAGAGATATAAAGAATAATAGGGTATTTTTGTAATGATAAATCTGATCATGATCTTCTTCAAACTTGGTCTGATACCATGTTAGTTTTTATGATCAGAATTGAAGCAATCAGAAAAATGTAACACAATGAATAATGAACATAACAAGATAAATCTGATTTAATCTTTTCAAGTCTACTTTGCCTTATGAATTATACTTATTGAATCTCTTGAACAATGAGAAATCAATATATATATATATATATATATATATATATATATATATATACACATATACAAGTGAGAGGAAGGAGATGCATCTCTTCAATCTCCCTATTGGCCTGCACCAAACAAATTATGTCTTAAATAATACAATAAGTTGGGCTAGAACTGGGAGCCCGATGATGCTCCTTCAACATCAAAAAATACAAGATATAAATTCTATTAAATATGAATCTCAAACCATTTATACAATAATTAATTATAATAAATATTTTTATCTATAATAAAAATATCATAAATTGCATCTGTGTTGTATCCCTAATAAAATGACCTAACATATTCGACACAAATATTTAATTAAAAATCATAGAAAATATTCAAAAAATAGAATAGGTAATCTTTTTATTTTATTATTTATATATAAACTCAGAAATCAAGTTGATTTCAATTGTTTAATATTATGTTATTTTTTTGCTCTATTTGGACATTGTGATTTGGGCCTATGATTAGAAATGTGGATTCAATTCAAAGTTAAGATATGCTTAGCTTCATATTTTAAAGCATATTAAATTATATTATATATTAATCCAAACTCTGTAGAATATGTTTTCCTACTTTAAAACCATATGATGAAAATTGTATGATGATCGATAATTGAAAGACGTTTTATTAACTCTTGTTTTATAATAGGCCATAAGAGGCTTCCACATTCTATGATACAAAAATGAATGGAAAATTGTTTCCTACTAGAATTATCATCATTTTAGAGTTTTCTTGTGATCAAAGAGCATGTTCGAGTCTTCTTTGGTATAATAGCATTTTTTTACTCCTACTTTCCATGTTTTTCAAATATATCTGATTAAAAAAAAATAGTATCACATAAGAATAATTATATTATTAACATTAAATGTGATGAATGAACATAAATAGAATAAAAATATAGATATTATTAATACTATATAGAATATATAAAATATATCTATTGAAAAAAAAACTTAATTTTTTTTTAATAATTTGTCAAATTTGAAATGAACATACATATGTAAACAAATTAAAGTTGTGGTTAATGTTTCTTGTTGACTAATATAATTTAAGTGTCAATATAATTTAAATATTTATATTATATTAAATTAGTGATATAAATGAAAGACATTTGAAAAATTATATTACATAAATGTAATTAAAATCCTTATATAACTAATATAAATTTTCAAAAATTAAATGAACCTACATAAATATTTAAATAAATGTTTTGATTAATATTGTTGTCATTTTTTTGCATGCAAATGTCATAATTAGCAACTAAAAGATTAATTTTTTATTATGTTTGGAAAGCATAGAAATTAATTTTTATTTCTATTTTGAAATATTTATTTTAATATTATAATAAATTTTGTAATATATATTTTAATATTTATTTTCAATAAAAATTACATGTTATTTACTTATTGTGTTATGAACATATGTTATTTTTTTACTGTATAAATTGTATTTTGAATGTGATGTAGAAAAAATATACCAACCTTCTAGAGGCCATAAATTTTGATCTGTAACTCTATTTGAGCTCTTCCACATGCCAAAATGATCATATCAAAAAGTTCAAATCTTATTAGAGGGATTATATCCGCTTACATTTTATTTATATATATTTTTAGAGGCCAAATTTGATCATATAAGTGTTCAAAATTAACATTTAATTACTTTTTTGAAAATTTTATATTTTAAAAAACTGTATTTTTTTTAAAATTATATATTTTTAAAATTGGATGTCAAATTTATCTGAATTTCATCCCATACACGAACTTTAGTGTTTAATTTATTTTTAAAATTTTTTAGATCTATGCACGCTTGCATGTGAAACATATTATAAATAGTAGCTACTAAAAATATATGTTTTTTTGGGTTTTAGTTTTTTTCAAATTTTTGCATGTAAACTCTATTTTTTGAGTATACAATTATTAAATCATGGTTTGGTTTTAAAATCATTTCAAATTATTCAATACTAATCAATATAATTTACTATTTAAAATCTTGGCCTATTAGTAATTTTATTTGTCTTGTTAGTTTTTTATTTTTATTAGTTAATATCAGAGTAAATTCAAATCCTGGAGGAGTAAAGAATGTGAAGAGGATGAAGAGGTGTTGTGAAGATGAACTAGACTATACATGATGTACATAACCAAGTTCAATAATTAATAAAAGTTATCACCAATCAACACATAAGACAAAGTGGTGATGAAGATGACACATATCATGATGTAAAAGTTCAGCAAGAAGAAGAATAACAAGAATAACCACCATCGATAGAAGAGAAAATGGTTCAAAATTTAGAAGGAAGAAATGAAGGAATCAAGGTTTATTTTATAGATTATATAGGCAATTTAAAACCAAAGGAGTTGATAGATTGGATGAATAGCATCAAAATGTTATTTGAGTGGAAGACTGTGAAAGAGATGAGAAGGTAAAGTTTTCATCCATGAAATTGAAAGGTCATGCAATGATTTGGTAGCATCACCCATAGAAAGATATAGAAATAAAAGGTAAAGAGAAGATTAATTCATGGAAAAGGATGGACAAAAGGATGAGAGAAAAATTTCTTCTTATGGATTATGTACAAACCTTATATAGAATATTTTAAATTTGGGGCACAAAGATCATAGTATACAAGAGTATATTGATGAATTTTATAAGATTTACACATGAGTGGAGGAAGATGAAATATAAGGGAAAATTTATACAAGGTATGTAAATGGTTTGAATTTTTCTATTTAAGATGAATCAAGCATGCATAAAATACTTAATATGGAGGGTGATTATCAATTAGCTTTAGAGGCAAAAGAAATACAAAATAGATATAATTTTAGAAGGACATCTAGTCATCCAAAAAGAGGCAGATCCCCTCCAATAAGGGGACATGGTGGGATTAATACAACTAGAGGTGGATTTGATGCCAATTAAGGTGAATCATCACATGGTGTAGAACGACAAGATGATAATAGGCAAGGGCTTCAATACCAACAAAGAGGAAGAGGATTTTAGAGAGGATGAGGTTATGGTGGTGTTAGAGGATGGCTTCAGAAAAAAGATAGATCTTATGTGTATTATATATGTGGAGAAGAATGACAAAAAGTGTTTGAGTGTCCACACTATCAAGATCAAGAAAGGAGGCAAGAAGATCAACCAAGACTAAATCTATTTGAGGTTGAAATAGAAGAGTAGAACATTAAAGTTACACCAACAGATGTTGGAGAGAATATCATGATGAGAATAACCATGATCGATACAAATAAGGAACATGTATAGAATTAAAAAAAATTGATGATGCATGGTTTTCATCAAATATTTTTCAAATAAGATGTACTTTGGGTTGGAAGGTATGTAAATTTATTATAGAGGATGGTAGTTGTGAAAATATGGTTTCCAAAAAAAATACTGAGAAACTAAATTTGCAAAGCAAAAATCATCCTAATCTTTATCAAATTTCATGGTTTAAGAAAGGGAAAGATGTTATAGTAGATAAAAGGCGATTAATCATTTTTTATATAGAAAAGTGTTACAATGATGAAATATAATATGATGTTATTCTGACGGATGCATATCATGTGTTATTGGGAAGATCGTAGAAATTTAATAGAAAAGTTATTCATGATGCAACAAAGAAGATTATTATAAAAACTAGTACAAAGATAGTTTTGTTAAATCTTAAAGAGGAAGAGAAAGCATGCTTTCTCCTAAATAATTTATTCAATATATGAAGGTAGTAGGTTGATATTATGCATTAGTAATAATGAATGAAGAAATAAAAATGGTGTGAATACCAACAAAAGTAACAAGAGTGTTGAAAGAATATGTAGATGTTATGCCCAATGAATTATTAGATGATTTACCATTTTAGAGAGATATATAACATCAATTTATTTGATTCCAAGATCATTTGTACACAATCAATCATCTTATAGGATGATTCTAATAGAATATGTAGAATTAAATAAATAGTTTATTGAATTTCTAAGGAAGAAGGTGATAAGGGAGAGTACGAGCCCTTATGCAACACCAATTTCGTAAACTCAAAAGAAAGATGGAGGATGAAGAATGTGTGTGGATAGTAGAGAAATTAATAATTTTTTAATAAAGTATGGGTTATCTATACCTCATTTAGATGATATGATAGATGTACTTGTAGGAGAAAAATATTTTACCAAGATTGATCTAAGGAGTGGTTGTTATTAGATTTGTATTTGTGAAGGAGATGAGTGGAAAACTACATTCAAGACTAGGAATGACTTATATGAGTGAATGGTGATGCCCTTCAAATTATTTAATGGACCTAACATATTTATGAGAGTGATGAATATAGTGCTCTAAGAATATATTGGTAAGTTTGTGGTTATTTATTTTGATGATATTTTGATATTCACTAAGACTAAAGAAGAATACTTACAACATTTAAGAATGCTAATGGATTTGTTAATAAAGGAGAAGTTGTATGAAAATTTGAAGAATGTAGGTTTATACAGAATACTTTTGTTTTTTATGGATTTGTAGTTTTAATAGATGGTGTAAAAATGGATGAAGAAAAGATAAATGTGATTGTTGGGTGCCCTATTCTAAAAAACATTATAGAGGTAATAAGTTTCCATAGTTTATAAACCTTCTATAGAAAATTTATTAAAAATTTTAGTAGTATTGTGATACCAATAATATATTGCATGAGAGGGAAGAAATTTTCATGGACTAGAGCATCTAGAGAAACCTTTGAATTTTTGAAGAACAAGATTAGAAAGAGGCCAATTTTAGCATTATTTTATTTTAAAAAATAGTTTATGGTTGATTGTGATGCTTCATTTGTGGGAATCATTGTTGTGTTGAGTCTAGAAGGAAAGCCAATATCATATGTTAATGAATAATTGAATGAGGTAATAATAAAGTATTAAACTTATGATTTTAAATTTTATGCAATTATACAATCATTAAGACATTAGAGGCATTTTTTGGTGCCTAAGGAGTTTATACTATTTATAGATCATGAAAATTTGAAATATTTGAATACACAAAAGAAGTTGAATAGTAGGCATGCAAAATGGGTTTCTTTCTTGTAGGGGTATACTTTTAGGTTGAAGCATAAATAAGGAAAATATAATTAGGTAGATGATGCATTGAGTTGGAAGGTATCACTATTAACTACTATGGTGAGTAAAGTATTTGAATTGAGAGCTATTAAATAATAATATGATATCGATCCATATTCTAGGAATTTAGTTAAGAAGTTTAGGAATCTATTAACAGGAGGGACAAATGATATTCATGATGAGTATCTTATGCAAGAAGGTTATATATTTAGATGAAAATAAATGTTAATTCCATTTGGGTCTCTACGAGACAATATAATAATAAAATTAGATGGTGGTGGTTTGGTTGGACATTTTAGTAAGATGAAGGCAATAGCTTTGATGGAAGAAAAGAAGTTTTAGCCAAATATGATGAGAAATATGATAACGTATGTTTCAAGGTGTAGAATATGTTAAGTGGCTAAAATACATGCACAAAATACTGGATTATATATGTTATTACCAATTTAAAGAGGACCATGGATAGATTTGAGTATTGACTTTGCGTTGGGATTGCCAAACACATAGAGAGGTAATGATTCAATTTTTGTTGTTGTAGACAAATTTTTAAAAATAATTTATTTTAGTGCATGTAAGAAAACCAATGATGCCACTAGAGTTTTAAAATTATTTTTTATGGATATTGTGAGATCGCATAGTGTTCCAAAAAATATTACTTTAGATAGGGACACAAAATTTCTAAATCATTTTTGGATAATTTATGGAAGACGCTGGGTACTAAGCTATAATTTAGTAGTATATATCACTCAAAAATAGATGGAAAAATAAAATTTGAGAATAGGAACCTGAGAAATTTATTGAGATGCATAGTGAGAGAGAAGCCAAAGAATTGTGACTTGGCTTTACCACAAGATGTGTTTGCATATAATAGGTCAATCAATAGATCAATTGGAAAGTTACAATTTGTAATTCAAATTTTGAATTTTTTTTATGGGAGGAATATTATGGGTAATTTAGATTTGGTACAATTTCCAATCGAAGATTGAATTAGTGATGACGTAAAAGCATTTATAGATTATATGTAACATTTTCAAAGAGTAAAAAAATATTTGTAGGAAAGTAATAAGAAATATAAAGCATTAGCAGATGTTAGAAAAAGATAAAATGTATTTTAAGAATGAGAGTTGGTAATGGTTTACTTGAAGAGATTTTTTTTTTGAAAAGTTATGTACAACAATTTGATGTACAAAAAAATCAGACCATATAAAATTGTGAAGAAAAATAATAACAATGATTATCAGATGAGTTTACCATAGAATTTTTATATATCTCTAATATTTAATGTTTCAGATTTATATGAACTCAATGCGGGAGATGGTGAATATGATGAATATAAATGTAAATTGGGAGTAACAAGTTTTGAGGAAGGAGAAAAAAATAGTTCAAGTTTTGGATATGAAGACACTTATCACAAAGCAAGGGAATTACAATAGGTATTTGGTGTAGTGGGAAGGATTGCAACAAGAAGATAACACTTAGATTATAGAATAGGAGCTGAAGAGGATTGACAAATAAAAATTATAGTAATATAATCAGTCTAACACATAGGATCTAAGTCATTTTCATCCAGAGGAAAATGATGTAGAAAAAATAGGCCAACCTTCTTGAGGCAATAATTTTTAACCTATAACTATATTTGAGCTCTTCCATGTGTCAAAATGGTTGCATCAAAAATGTGTATTCTAATTTAAGTTACCCTATCCCCTTAGATTTTATTTAAATATCTTTTGGAAGCCAAACATGATCATATGAGGGTCTAAAATTAATATTTAATGATGTTTTCAAGAATTTTCTATTTTTAGAAATTATATATTCTTAGAACCGAATGTCAAATTCAATTTAATTTCATCCCATAGGCTAATTTTAGTTTTTAAGTTATTTTGATACAGTTTTAGAGCAATGTAAGCTCACATGCGAAACTTAAGATAACTAGTGGTTGCTAAAAATAAACATTTTTTTAGGTTTTATTTGTTTTGAATTTTTTGTGTAAACTCTTATTTTTTTAGTTTATAATTTTTTAAGCATACTTTGATGTTTTTAATTATTTTAATTTATTCAATATGAATCAATACAAATTATTGTTCAAAATCTTGGCCTATTGGTAATTTTATTTGTCTTGTTAGTTTATGATTTTATTATCAAATTGTACAATAGTGTATTATATATAAATTTGTACTTAATTTTTGATTGAATATTACAATATTGTATTATTTATAATTTTAATTAGTTTTCAAGTTCTTTAAGTGACCAAAATATTATTGAATGTTATAATAGTGTATTTTATATATAAATGTATATAATTTGTAATTGAATATTATAGTAGATTATTATTTATAAATTTTATTAGATTATGCAATTTTTTAAATTAATTATGTTATTAATTTAAACTAATATCTAGATTTTTGGGCTTGTAAATTTTAAAAATTATTTTCTTAATTATTTTGATAATTGTATATTTATTATTTAAAATGTAACATAATATAATTTTTTAACAAAATATTAAGAATTTTAGTATTATTTGTTGTTTTTGTATTGTTTTTTTGTTTAAATAAATTAGGAATACAAAATAAGAAAATAGACATTATTAAAATTAAAGCCAATTCTTAAAAATAAATTTAAAATACAATTTAATTTAAATAAATAAATATAAAATAACATATAAATAAATTTTACTATTAATATTATTTTTTGATATTTATAAAGTGGATTGATATCTCATTCACTTTGTTTAAAAACACTTTATGTACATAGTCAAACATCCAACTAGGGACATCATAAGTTAGCATCATAGGATTTGAAATTTGTTCACTGAACTCATCTCCTAGTACCAAAAAATTCACTTACAAGTATAAATTTAGAGGAAGGTAAATGCCCAAAACAATTATTTAATGATTGATTATATATTTTAATTATTATACAACTCAATATATTTATAAAAAGAATAATTTTGTTAAAAAAATAATACTTATTTCAAATAAATCAAAGAACATTTCATAATTTAATAGATGATTTTCAATTTTTTTTTAAAAAGTCATACCAATTGATATATTAATAAAAAATACACACATTCATGTGTGTGTGTGTGTGTGCGTGCGTGCACACTTACACTTTTATACTTTTTAATGATTTTTGACATATTTGAAAGAAAATACAATTTTGTATATTATAAAATTTTACAATTTAATAGCCACTTTTCTAATTTAAAAAAAAAATCATGTTAATATATCAATTTAAATGTATTGAAAAAACATATGTATTGAATTACATAAAATGACATTATGAAAAAATTCGAAGATATGATTTAATTAAAATGATTATGGTGCAAATCTATGTTTTAAAAAAGATTTTAATTTAAATAATTATTAATAAAAATTATACCTAAAAGTCTATGAATCAAATCTCTACGTAATAGTGTACATTACACTCATCGTAAAATTAGCATGGTCCAAATTCATGATACTAGTAATTAGAAGACAAAGTCATACTTCTAAAAGAGACCATGAAATGTAAATGTTATGTTTTTTACGAACACTGTTTCACCAAATTTCCAAGAAGATGCATGAAGTTACTATAAATTACTCCCCTATTTAGTTTTTATATGATATACTTATTAAATAACTTAGTTAAGATGAATATACAAAGACCCCTCCCCCATACAAATCTTGATAAGTGAATAAATAAACACTAAAATGGTTGTCAAATGCATAATTGAACCTTAAGGGAGATTTGGTCATATGTAAAAATAAAATAATATATGATATAAATATATTATATGTGTATAATATTTTAATAATATTATGGATATAAAGTAATATAATTAAGTCATAATTTTTTATATTTATATTCTTATTACATTATTACATTTTATAAGTATATATCTATTTTTATTTAATTTATATAATAAATATATTATACAATATAATATCTATATATACTATATTGTTAATATAGAATATTAGTATACTATTTTATAGAATTATAATTTTTAATTATATATCTATATTTATCTAAAATCTATAGTATTGTTTATTGAATAACCTAGTAAAGATGAATAAACAAGGATCCCTTTTTCTTGTCTAGTTTGATAAATGAATTAATAAACATTGAAAAGGTGGTCAAATGCGTACATGAACATTTGGGAGACCGTGTACAGTTGTTAAAATATAATAATATATGATATAGATATATTATATTTGTATAATAATTTAATAATATTAGAAATATAAAATAATATAATTATATCACAATGTGTTATATTTATTTTCTTATTACATATAATTTTATTTAATATGTACAATAAATATATGACATTATATAATATTTTTACATACCATATAATTAATATATAATATTAAATATTACTATATTATATTATATAATTTTCAATTTTAAATAAATATATATTTTTTGTATATATATATATATATATATATATATATATATATATATATATATATATATATATATATATATATATATATATTATATTATATTATATAAAACTTATTAGTACAATATAAATAATGTAGAATATTAATAGATCTCTAGTGAGCATGGAAATCTATTACAATCAAATTAGTAGTTATGATGTCCTCGTCACTCTTAACAATAGAAAACAATCAATTGAATATGTCACCACCTTAAAAGTTATAACACATCACCTATATATTTATTTTTGTCAAAAAATAATGTAGAAATAAAAATCTTAATTATCTGATGTAATTATTATTATTTCTCTTATACATACCTTAAAATTATAAATATTATATTACTATATATTATAATATAAAAAGAAACTATTGAGAAGAAAAAATATATATGTGTGTGTATTTATATAATAAAAATATTACACATATATGTGTGTATGTAATATTATTATTATATAAATAATATAATGTGATTATTTACTAATGAAAACCTAATACCTAGACAATCTAGATTATCCTACACCTTATAAATGAATTAAGAGATTACATGCATGAGACATAGTGGCATAGCCTTTGTCTAATCACTATGGTTAGAATTAATGTAATAATTTGTTCATATTGTATACTTGCTAAGGTTCGATTTTTTTGAATTTTCTATAGTTTGAATGGATACAAAGGATTGCATTTTAATAAACTTTGAAACAAATTTAAAGATATAAAGAGATATTGTGTGCACTGTGTTAACACATATTCGTGTCACATTTATGTTTGTTCAATGACATAGGGTGAACAAATTTGGTGTTAAATTTCGCAGAAGGTATAAATTATTTAAGAATGTGAAAACATACCAAATTTGATGAAACCAAAGTTGACAAACTCTTAGATGGGGATGGAATTAAGTTGTCACTTCCTATTTGCTAGAACAAGTAGTGTGAGTATTAATTGCATTAGAATTAGGTTGACATTTAAACCAAAAAATGACAAGTCCAAAGGGTAAATATTATAATTTACTCATTGCTTTTATCTTGATTCCTTGTTCTTCGTTATTTTTCAAGATAGGTTCATATTTGAATAAGGTGGGCTCATTTTCGTGGAATTTTAACAATTAATTGCTAATAAAAAATATATATGATTAATAGCTTGGTATCATGCCTAGGATTTGTTTTTATACCTAATCTCTTCTATTCAAAGATTCACCAGGTTAGATCTAGCATATATTGACACATTATAGTATTAAAACATAATCAACATCAAATACATTAAAGAGTAAATGTTGACATTTTTATTAGTCTTGTATATTATCGTAATGTGGAGGCATACAAACCTGCAATCAGTATAATTAAATGGCTCTTGTTGTTAATGAATTAAAATACTATCAAGACAATAAAATCATAAATAAGCATAACAATATGAACAATACACATTATTGATTCATATTGAATCATTCAAATAATTATAAACCTTGATAAATAAGTTTCAATTTAGAGTTGGAGTTGACATGTAAAATTCAGAACTCAGAAAATAAATACAACTTGACCTACAATTTTTAGTAGCTTCTATATTTATTAATTTTCCCATGTAAAATCTTAACTATAAAAATATCAAAAATTAAACTAAACTATAAAATTAGCCTATGTGGTGAATTTCAATTGAAGTAAAAGTCTGGTTACAAAAATAGACAAATTTTTAATTTTTTAAAAAACTATTTGAAAATAATGTAAAACTATAATTTCATATCTTCAAATTGTCATGTTTAACATCCACAAAATATTTTAAACACCCCATAATTGGAAGGGTCAATTATAACAACATTGAAATTTTCAAACTGATCATTTTAACACAAAAATAAATAAGCTCAAACTAAACTACAAATAAAAATTATGACCTCTAAAAATTCGACAACTTTTTTTTTTCATGAGTCATTCTCCTCATTCCATAGTGCAATTTAACCCACAAGCATTGGTACTTTTTTGAAATAATATTTTCAAATTAAAGTATGAAAATTATAATGATTCAACTTCTTCCTGGTTGGCTATTAGGTACTACCGACATTAATGATGTCTTTTAGTACAATAATTGAATGTTTCATCGGTGATGGTCAGCCTCTATATTTTGCAAAGGCATTGTTTTTGTAAGCCATCAAAAACATTGATGGTTTTAATATGGCCAAACGTATGGCGAGGAATTATCTTCAGATCGTATGTTGCATGGATTGGTATTTTTAATTTTGTCGCTAAATCTTTATCATCCAAATATAATACTTAATACCACCGTATTGTGAATTGTAGTAAAAACGATATGAGGGATATATTCTTTGTTAAAGAACAATATTATTTGTGCAGCCAAATTAGCATAAACTACACAATAGATAAATAAAATTAAAATTAGCGAGGGTAGGACGACGGATCACATGGTTTCATTAATACTAAGTAATAAGTAGATGCTTTATGATGGATGATATTACAGGTGTAGCTACATTTGTTGATGAGATTTGTATCTTTATGATGGATGATATTACAGGTGTAGCTATATTTGTTGATGAGATTTGTATCTGGCAGTATAAAAAATGTTTAATATTAATTAGATATAAGCCCTCTCATTTGATACTGGATGTATAATTTTAATAAAATAAAGAAATATTTCTAAATAATATTTTTAGAATATTTTATTATTTTTGAAAAAAATTTGGAATTATTAAAATTTTATATTTTTTTGGAAAATTTAATTAATTAAAAAATATTGATTAATTGGAAAATAAAATCTATAATAATCTTCCTTAACATATACTAATAAAATCACATAGTAATAATCATTTTTAATGACAACCATCATTTTTCTAAACACACACTTAAAAACAAATAAAAAAATAAAACCAGATTAATTACCTATCATATTAAGGTTTTCGTAAAAGTCATATATGAAGTAAAACATGACAATTACATTTATGTAATGCACTGATGGTACAATGATACGGGGTAAGCATGCGATAAAGGTGAAGTTGTTGGATGGCCAAGAAAACAAAAAAATCGATGGTCAATTTGTTGACTATTTTCTTGCACCCAATGACAATCTATATCAATTAAGATAATAAAAGATTTGACTTTTCCTTGTATTTTGAAAGCTTTAGGATAAGTATTGTATTCTTAGAGTTTACAACTATTAAAAAAAAACTGGAATTATTATAATGTTAGGAAATTAATATATTTTTTCTTTCATCATGGATAATCATTGCTACATATATTTTTTAAGACCATAATAAATTTTTTGTGTGCCAATGATTAAAACTAATTTTTTTTTTTAAGGTTTATTGTTTTACAAAATTATATCATAATATTATTTTTTTAGATTAATTTATCATTAATTTTTTTTTAATTAATATTTGAAAAAAGGTTTTATAAAATTATTAAAAAAATTGAATTATTGTAAATAATTCTACTTCTACTTCTAATTTTGTTTTTCACAAAAAAATAATATTATTAATACATAATATAAAGATTACAATATAAATAATATAAAACTTAACTTAAAATAAAATAAAATATATTATGAATATTTAATAATAACTATAATATATTAATAAGACTACAACGAAAATTATACATATTAAATAAAAACATATAAAATAACCAAGATATATAAACATAAATCATAAACCATAGGAACTAAGTAGATGAGATCTTTCTCTATTGTAACTACTGAGTACTAAACTATTTTCAAGAATCTCGGTTTAATGTTTTAGTGAGAATTTGGATATATAAATTTATTGTTCCAAGATCAAAAACTAAAATGGAAAAAATGTCAGAATCAAGAGAGCATACAAAACAAGAACTAAAACAAATAAATAAGAACTCAACCCAATTGCTACAGTAATTTCTTGAAAGAAAGAGATTTTATTAATCTTCAATTTTCCTTGCTTACAATGTGCGTCCATGGGGTCTTAAAATAGATTTGAATCCAAACAATAGTTAGAAAAACAAACTCAAGACTAATTTTAGTCTTTACATGCAAACTAACTCTCTAACAAATTCTCAAACAGTTTAACTAACTGTTTGTTAACTAATTGATTGTTCACAACTGCATGTTCACTTCTGCATACATGAGGAGTGGAGAAATTAACCCCAATACACTTGAGTTCCTAACACTCCCCCTTAATTTCTACCACTTACAATTTTAGCATTTACAATGCCTAAATTATGTCTCAAATAATCAAAGGTCTCTTTTGGTAGTGTCTTTGTAAATATATCTGCTAATTGATCTTCATATCTGCAAAAGTCTAGATAGATTTCTCCATTGTTCACTAACTCTCTGATAAAGTGAAATCTTGTATCAATGTGCTTGCTCCTCTTGTGAAACACATGATTTTTTGATTAAGCAATTACTAATTTGTTATCACAGAAGATTGGTGTTGACTCCTTCTGTGCTTGTAATAAATCTTTCAAGATTCTTCTCATCCAAGTTGCTTGACATGTTGCTGATGTGGCTGCAACATACTCTGCTTCAGCTGATGAAAGTGTCACTATAGGTTGCTTTTTGGATGCCCATGTGACCACACCTGTGCCTAAAAGAAAGGCATATCCAGAAGTACTCTTCCTATCATCAATGCTACCTTCAAAATCACTATCTGTAAAACCAATCAAATTAAATCGTTAGTTGTGGAATATAAAATTTCATATTCTGTAGTTCCTGCCACATATCTTAATATCCTTTTTCCAACTTGCCAATGTGAGTCTTTCGGTGACTCCATGAATCTTGAGATTAAACTAACTTCATAATTGATATCTGGTCTAGCAGATGTAAGATACATCAAACTGCCAACTAGTCTTTTGAATATTGTAGAATCAACATTGGATCCTTTGAATTTTTTGCTAAGTTTAGTCCCTGTAGCAACTGGTGTAGGAGTTGTTTTACAATTCAACATCTTAAATCTCATTAACACATCTTTTACATATTTAGTTTAACAGATAAATTTTTTTTTATCTGATTGTACAACTTCTATTCTCAAAAAATACTTCATTAGTCCCAAATCTGTCATTTCAAATTCTTTCTTCATTGTTGATTTAAAAGTGTCTACAGAGAAAGTTCCAGTAAAAATCAAATTATCAACATATAAACATGCAATCAAAATCTGACCTTCTTTGCTGATTTTTTTGTACAAAGTAGGCTCACTATCGCTTCTAGTGAATCCATTGTTTATCATATAAGAATCAATCCTACTATACCATGCTCTTGGTGCTTGCTTGAGACCATAAAGAGCCTTCTTCAATCTGTAAACTTTTTCTTCATGTCCTTCAACTTCATAACCTGTGTGTTGTTTCACATATACTTCTTCATCTAAAAAACCATTCATGAAAGCTGATTTTACATCTATTTGTTATACATACCAATTATTTTGAGCAGCCATAGATAATACCATTCTAAAAGTATCCAATCTAGCAACCAGTGCAAATGTTTCATTACAGTCAATTCCTTGTTCTTGTGCAAAACCTTTCACTACTAACCTTGCCTTGTGCTTGTCTACATTTCCATCTGCATCAAATTTAGTCTTATAAATCTATTTGACTCCTATACAATCCTTACCTTCAGGTAGAGTAGTTAGATCCCATGTTTGATTTCTTTCAATAGCATTCAACTCTTCATCCATTGCTTTTAGCCAATGTTCCTCATTAACTACTTCTTCATAATACATAGGGTCATGAGTGAAAAGAGCAAAATTTGAAACCAAATCTAATTTCTCTTCTTCTTGATTATAAATCTCACTCAAATTTCTCATTTTCTTAACATTAATTCTTGATCTTAAAGTAGCAAGAGTTCGATCTGATTCATCACTTGTGAATTTGGAGTAAGAGGACCTACATGACTAGATGATTGACCTTGTTCAAATCTTGTAGGTGTTCTTATTGGTGTGCTTGTGCCTGCTTATGGAGAGGATTGTCCACCTTCAAAATTTTGTTCTTCAAAAACTTCTTCAATCTGTGGAATTGGTGCTCCAACTATGATGGTGCTACCATTCCATGCTTTTGCTTCCTTAAATTAAACATCTCTGCTAATAATTACTTGCTTTGAAATTGGGTTATATAGCTTATAAGCTTTTGATTCTTTAGAATAGAAAATAAAAATGCATTTCTCACCTCTATCATCAAGCTTTCTTCTCAATTTAGATGGTATAAGAGAATATGCAACACAACCAAAAATTTTGAAATGATATACACTATATTTCTTACGACTCCATGCTTCTTGTGGAACTCGATCTCTGACACTCTTTGTTGGGCTTCTATTCAGAATATACGCTGCACATGCTACTACTTCTGCCCAATATTCATTTGGAAAGTGTTTGGCTTTCAACATACTTCTTGCCATTTCCATGATTGTTCTATTCTTTCTTTCTGCTACACTATTTTGCTGTGGTGTGTACCTTGTAGTCAATTGTCTTTTAATGCCATGATACCTACAAAAATCTTGAAATGCATTAGACATATATTCACCTCCTTTATCTAATCTCAGTACCTTGATATAACGGCCACTTTGCTTTTCAACCATTGCCTTGAATTCTTTAAACTTTTCACAGGCTTCAGACTTATTCTTGAGAAAGTATATCCAAGTCTTTCTGCTAAAGTCATCAATGAAGGTTAGAAAATAAGTACTACTCCCAAATGATGGAGTTTGCATTGGTCCACATAAATCACTATGGACTAACTCCAATATTAACTTAGCTCTATATAAGCCTCCTACTAGAAAGCTCTTTCTATGCTATTTTTCCAGAATACAACTGTCACATGAAATTCTTGGTTGTTCTATTGGTGGTAAACCCTTCAACATATTTTTCTTCTGTAACAAATTTAAACCTCCAAAATGTAAATGTCCATACCTTAAGTGCCAGAGCCATGATTGGTCTAGCTACATGGATTTTTAGTGGGCTTCTTCTTCTCCTTGGATGCATTGAATATGAAGAGGGAACATCCAATTCTTGGTCATCTCCACTTTACCTATCAACCTGTCACTTGGAAACTTGTCCAATATTGTGCAAACATTATTCCTAAAAGACACTCTATAACCTTTCTGTACTAAATGTCCAATACTCAAAAGATTATGTTTTAGTCTAGGTTCAAAATAAATATCAGGTATAAACCTTCTTTCACCATTCTTTGCCAGAACATTTATGACACCTTTACCCATAATATCTACTATGATATCATTTTCTAATTTCACTTTTGATTTTACAGAATCATCAAGACTAGCAAAAAATTATTTATTCCTTGTCATATGATTACTGCATCCACTGTCTAAAAACCAAATATCTTTAGCCTTTTCTTGAGTAACATTACAAGTAATAAATATGCTTCCAGGGTTAGAACTAGATTCAACTGGATTAGAACTAGATTCACCTGTGTAATTAGCATTTTGCTTGTACACATATCCTTGTTTACTTCTGCAGTCACTTGCATAATGACCATAATTTTTGTAGTAATAACATTGAACATTAGATTTATCAAACCTCTGTGAACTGTGTTGGAAGTGATTATTTTCATGTCCTCTACTACTATAGTTTTGATTACTATTTTCATCTTCATCTGGATTATTCCTTCCATTTCTACCTCTGCCTCTTCCTCTGAAGCTTGACCTGGCTCTTCCTCTTCCTCTGCCAAATGATAGCTGTGACTTGAAGGCATTCTCAAGAGAAGTATTATTCCTATTCATTTTGGATTCATGCGTTAACAAAGAACCCATTAATTCATCTACAGATAATTGTTTCAAATCCTTGGTTTCCTCAATAGCTACAACAATTGCATCAAATTTACTGGGTAAACACCTGAATATCTTTTCTATGATCTTCTGATCCATCGTAATTTCTCCATTAGATCTAATTTGATTCACTATATTCAAAACTTGACCCATAAACTGGTCTATTGATTCTGATTCATTCATTTTAAAATTTTCAAAAGTTCCCCTAAGAGATTGCAATTTGGCAATTTTTACCTTTGTATTACCTCTTTAGGTAGTTTCCAAGATTTTCTATGCCTCTTTAGATCTTGTTGCTACTGCAACTCTGGAAAATATAGATTCATCTAATGCTTGTTGGATGAGAAATAAAGCTTTTGCATCTTTCTTCTTGTTCTCTTGAAGCTCATCTTTTTGTGCTCGAGACAATCTCATATGGGCTACCTCATCTTGCGGTTCTATAAAACCACTCTATACTAAATCCCATACATCTTGTGTGCAAAATAAAGTTCTCATCTTAATTGCCCATTAATCATAATTCTTACCATGGAAATTGGAAATTTGAGGCTGTGAAATACTATTGTTCGCTACCATTTATCACGCTGGAATGGCTTTTTGGTTGTTGTTTCTAAAACACAGTCGCCGACGACGGTTACACTACCACGGTCGATCGATAATGCTGTCGATGTCGATTATATTGCCGCGGTCAGTTACTAATACTGCTGACGGTGATACTGCCGCGGTCAATTAATAATATTGTTGACGTTGGTTTTTTTGCCAATGTCGGTCAGGGAGTCGGCCGATGTCAATCTCTACGCTCCCTGCTGGCTCTTCCTTTATTCTCTGACTGCAACTGCTGCGCGCTTCTGCTGACTGCGCACTTCTGCAATCTCTGCTTCTTGTGCTTCTGCTGCACAAATCCTAACCAGGCTCTGATACTAATTTGTCAAAATCAAGAGAGCATACAAAACAAGAACTAAAACAAATAAATAAGAACTGAACCCAATTGCTACAGCGATTTCTTGAAAGAAAGAGATTCTATTAATCTTCAATTTTCCTTGCTTACAATGTACACCAATGGGGTCTTTAAATAGATTTGAATCCAAACAATAATTAGCAAAACAAACTCAAGACTAATTTTAGTCTTTACATGCAAACTAACTCTCTAACAAATTCTCAAACAGTTTAACTAACTGATTGTTCACAACTACATGTTCACTTCTACATGCATGAGGAGTGGAGAAATTAACTCCAATACACTTGAGTTTCTAACAAAAAAAAAGGAAGACTTCTTGAACTTGGAACAATAATATGATGAAAAATTGCATGAGAGATAATTAATGCGAATCAGTAATTTTCAGTCTTTCGGATGGTTGTCGTATGATGCTTATTGGTGTAATTATATTCTAAATGTGTATTCATATACTGTGTAAACGTTGTTTAAATTGTTATTATGCAGGTTTACTGAGATGTGGCAAAAGTTGCAGGCTTCGCTGGATGAACTATTTGCTACCAGATTTAAAAAGAGGAAAATTTTCCGGTGAAGAGAAAGAAACGATACTACGCAAACATGAATGCTGTGAAATATGTAATTTAAATAAATATATGCAATCCTAATCGATTTTTTTTTCCACGAAATTTTACTCGTAGCTTTCAGTTACTTCAAGATACGTAATGAATAGTAGATAGGAATGTTTATTTTTCTCATATATTAATGATATTATTTCAGTTACTTTAAGATAATCTGAAATAGCCAAACACTATAAAAAAATTATTGGAAACGTCGTCTAAAAAACAGACTGGTAGAGAGGGGGACAGAGCATATGACAGAAATATTTACCTAGATCTTGGTCAGGTAAGGTTTGCATACCAATTCAATGAGGCACCAGCAACAGCTATGTCTACGGTATCGATTTTTTTGGGCTCAAAATCAATAACATGAACAGCTACTACCATATAATGCTCAAATTTTAGATGAACAATTTATCCAAGACCACAAAACACAATTCTGATTCACTTCTCGCTTTGGCATCAAGTACTTACGATGGCCCTAATGACACACCACCACACATTTCTTTTTCTCCTATGCTACGCGCCAACTGTTATCCAGCGTCACTTCCACCTGAGTTCTGCCTGGATTTTCTAGAAATTTCAAATAATTCCAAGGAAATAGAAGGAAATCTGGCGTCCAAAGAGTTGATAAATACTGAAGAGGACAGAGACTACTAGAAAATAAGCTTAAGTTAGTGGATAATAGCTTTGCAGGACTTGAAGCTATCATCACAAAACACTAATACCATGATGTCATTTGCTTTATATGTAATCATTATGACCGTAAGTTAATTTCCAATTGTAACCTATAAATGCATTACATTTTGAATAACATGTACTGGATTTTATATGTAATCATTGCTGGTGAGTATTCACGGCTTTAGTTGTAGCATCTACCTTCGTATATATATATATGTATTGGTGTGTTGGTCAAATTTATATCAAATATTTGATGGAACGCGTAATTTTTGTAATAAAATTATTGTTGTATTTCTGCGCGTTATTCTTGCATATAATAACCAAGAAAAAGTGTTAAAATACTCTGTTATCTAACAATCGAATTTTTTTAATATGTTAATATAGATGTGCGCGCTTTGTTTTAACCTTTGATATAAAAAATCAAGTTATAAAATTGTTGTTATCTAATTGTTGAATTTTGATTATACGGTTCATCTCTGATTACCTACCTATGGTATGGTTAGGTTATGCCACAAATATACTTTTACTAGAAATGAATATTTTAAAGAAGACCTACGAAAGCATTTTTTTTTTTTGGGGGAGTTAAAGTAATATTATGTTTATATTTAAAGCGGGTGATTCAGAGATTATTATTAGTTGGTGGTCCATCATTTTGTTCAATGTTTTTAACAAAAGTTTCACTACAGCTCTTGTCAATTCGTTATGTTTTATTCTTCTTGCAATTATTAGACTTGAATAAACCTATTTCATTAGAGGGATGTATATTCTGGATAATCTCATTGTCCATTGGATGGGCATGGAATGGGTTTGAGTTTCTCGTAAGTGAATCATTTTTTCTCAAATTTTAATTTTTAAAAATTTCTAAAAAATGAATATCCATTTATCCTAGATATGTTAAAGGCTCATGGTTTTGGCCAGTACTTTGTTCTGACAGTCCAAAATTTACTTTTGAATACTTCAGCCTACCCAACCATTAATGGCTTTAAGGCTTACAATGTTGCATTAGAGAAGTTTGCCCTCTTTCTTCGATGTTATATGTTCTTTTCACAGAAGCTTTAGCATATCTTCTCCCAAAGATAAATTTTAGTGGCAAAAAATCATTAATTCAATAATATTCAATTTTTTTATAATTCATTTTTAGCAATTTTAGAGGGCTAATATATAGAACTGGGTCACCTAAAAAATCAGAATGTAAGTTAGTTTTCTAGGTTGACTCGCCCAATATTTACAATAATTCTATACTTAAGAATATATATTGATATTACCTCAAAAAAGAAATAGTCCATTATCGCCTACACACACATCTAATTTTCAGTTTTTGTTACCCATTAAATATCTCACATAGACTAGGATGCATCACACTAGCAATTATTTGACAAACAAAACTATTCGGTTTCATCTCAGTTGTAACCATCTAGCCCTACCACATCACATACTGATATGTGCCAAAATACAGTCAGTCAATACACAAGTTGACTGATTGCATTATATATTCGGTCGGTTGGATCGTACAACTGACTAGTTCCGACATCGATCGGTTGCACAATATAAACGATTGGTTTTGAATATGTTGGGATGCACTGTGAAACTATTGGGTTGTATAGAAAATAAAAATCACTACCACACCTTTCCTCTTCTTGGATTTACCAACACACCTATACACAATTAACTACTAATCATCATGTCCTTGAAATAAATATCTATAAATTTGCCAATGAAATCCAAGGGGATTTGATATAAGGTGTATTAAAATTTAGCCTGATTCTTTCTTCTAAGATGAAACAAGGCTTGGTTTGAAGTATTTATTTACCTCATCGCTCTTCCGACCTCATTAATGGGCATTTTAGGGATGACACTTTCCTTATGCTCGAAGAATAAGAACGAACTTTCTTTGAAGTTATGATATGTCTTAATATTTTATGTTTGGACTCTGGGTTTAGTTTAAAATAGAGTAAATCTTAGTACTATAGAAGAAATAAGATACTTATGCCAAATTGGCTTCTCAAATTTTAAATAAACTGGATAGCACATGGAGAACAATTTAATTTTATTGGCATTCCGTCTACCTTTGACCTCTCTCTACCAAATTTATGGTAGTATGCCAGCAATAAAGTGTAGAAGAAGGTTGAATATTGGATTACAAACCGATTATCCTTATTATGGAAATTCTAAATTTACACCAAGATTATAGCTACCACCAATGTGTAATTGTTAGCATAGCTATTTTGTATAATATTATTTGGTTAGTTGTTAATGTTTTTGCTAGAGTAGAGGTTGGGAATTACAGTTACATAGCAGTTGGTTGGTTTGTTTTATACGGTTGTTTTAACCAATTCTTTATTGTAAAAATTCACCTACTGTGTTCATTAATACATAATCAAGCATTCAAGTACTTTCATCTAGTATCAGAGCTACTTGAAGCCTAAAGTGTGTGAGGCAATCAAATAAATAACATGCAAGGTGCATTGAAAAGGAAGTGAGCGATGCCTATGCAGCAGAGGTTATGTAAAATTTCACGAGACTGCTACTAGTTCTAGGATCATGCATTAGTACGTTCTGGGTATTTTGTGATAGTCCTATTAGTGAAATTCCACTACCATCAAGCAGCTCTTGAGGGTCACCAGACATCCTTGTAAAATTTTAAATCATCACTAGTGGTATTACTCTAGCGCCTTAGATTCACATCTCCAAGGCATCAATATATTTTTTCTGCTTTATTTTTCTCTGTTACATGTCACTCACTTACATTGAAACTTAATCATTCCAACTCATTTCACTAGTAGACTAGAAGTTAGAGGGTTGAGTCTCAGTATTGCGTTGCTAATGAATGGTATTGTATTGCTTTGTGCATTGGAGAGACGCACGATAGGTGGTGTTAACCGTTGACAATACTTCAGCCAAATGAAAATCTTATGTAGAAGGATCCCGTAGACGTTCCTCCAAGGAAGGATGAAAAACTTTTGACTGCTACTCCCAAGAAAGTAGATCCTATTACAAGAGAACAAAAGGTGCTTCCAATAAGGTACATTTTTTTAATACATAATTCTGAAGCAATAAAAAAAAAAAAAATTGTCAGCGTGCTAAAATCTTGTAAAAAAAAATTAAAAAAAAATGTCTACACCAAAATTACTCGTGTGATGCCCAACTTCTCATAGGGCCAAATTTCATTATATGGAAGATGAAGATGCAAATGATATTTCAATTTGATGAATTATGGGGAATTATCACTAGTACAGTGACCCATCCTAGTGGAGTTGTTGGGCAAATAAATTATGAAAATTCAAATTCAAAAGCCATGATGTTGATCACACTTAGTGTCATTGATGAGGTTTAACCTCATATTCAGCATGTGTCAATATTGAAGGAGGCTTGGGACATTATATCCACCATTTACAAGGTGAAGAACCACATAAAGATCCTCCCTCTTCAATCCAATTTTCACACTCCCAGTATGAAATATCATGAGAAAGTTAAAGATTTACTACATTTGGTAGCAAAAATACAAGCATAAATAGTTGCACTAACATAAATGATAGACAATAACCTATTGTTTTCAATAACATTGAGAGTTCTCCGTGCTCAAATTCATGCATTCATCATGACACTAAACATCACAAAAGAAGAAATATCTTTCAAAGAAAAGGTGAATTTTATTCAATAAAACTAAGCCATCCAGCTTGTGCAAGATGAGTTACAGGATAAGACCCTAATTTCCAAGCATCATGGTCTAAAATTCTTGAAATGATGAACAATGCAATCACAATAATAATAAAAATTTGAGAACGGAAAAATATGGTGTCATATTTACTGCATCAATATGCATGGCAGCAATTATTGTTGTTATAATGCCTTGACACAAGCCTCATCTAGTCAAGAAGGCACATCTAATGGAGATGATTCACATAAATTAAAAAAATACATCCTTGATGATGAAATAAATGTGGACATGTAGTGGCACAACATTAATAGGATGATAAACCTTAAAAGGAGGTACCAATAAAAGCATATTACATGAATGCATATAAGAACATATTTCTTGTCTCCCAAACCTCATCACAAATGAGAAATATGTGTTTGTGATGCAGGAGCATCACTTCTTAGAGTGCATTTATTTCATTCTGGCTTTGATGTAGCTATTTTAATTGTCTTGTTTTTTTTTCCCCTCCATTTTCTGCATTTTGAAAATTGGTTTTTATTTATTTTTATTACCCTGCAAATATAGTCCGTTAGGCAAATATTTAAACTGTTTTAAATCTTCTTATGTTTAGAAGATTGTTTTATGCATTTTGGGGAAACTGTTGCGCCTAGCTCAGGATAGAATTAATTAGCTAAAATGGGAGCATAAGCGGATTGGTGTGGGTGAAAAAGACAAAAACAAAATGTACATGAAAACAGGGGAAAGGATGGCAATTGAAGCAGTAGGGGGCATAGGAGGAAGACTGGTAGCACAGAATATTACCAGGTGAATATTGTTTTGATATATATGTGTGTGTGTGTGTTTCCTTTGTGAATGGAATTATCTTGGTTTCCTGACTCCAAATGTGTGAAAAGAAGGCGTCGCCATTCTGTTGGGCGTTATGATTTTTTTGGAACAATTTAAATGCATTGAGTGTTTTTTTTAATTATTCTGGCTGAATACAAATCAATGCGCTGTTCGTTGATGTTGCTGGGGCGCGTAAAAGAGCATCGATTTTAAACATAACACTAGGCATTTTATGTTGGCTGGTCGCCACATTGTGCTGGGCATTCTAAATGCTGGGCCGTAGTTCTATTTTTATCTACATTGTTACAAATTTTGGGCCGATTAACTCTGTTCTGGGTGCTCAATGCGTTGAGTAAACAAAATGTCTATTTCCATTGATAAGCCAAATATATTGGCTGGGCCACGTATGGTTGTGGAGAGATCCATTGAAGTTAAGTCACTTTTAAGCATTTTACGTTGGCTGGGCCGCGTATGAATATGGAGCGACCCATTGTATTAGTTCAATTCTGAGCATTTGTTTTAAAAGAAAGAGTGTTTGCTATTTTATGCTGAACATAAAACAAAACATTGTTTGGTTTGTCACAAGCTATATAAATCAACGCCCTTGTGAGTTGACTTTGAAGCGCAAATCAAAGCTAAGTTATTTCAAAAGTTGAACCGTTTAAATGTATTGATTTTCATTGTATTTTTTTATTGTAATGTTGGAGAGGAAGCCCACGTTGCTATCTAGAAATCCTATGCTGCAAAAACAAACACTACTCTGCTATTAATTGGGAAGTTGTGCGCTGAATTAAGTATGAAGAGTATTTTTTTTTGGTCTTTTAAAAACATATAATGTTTGTGATTTCAAACAACACTGTCCAAATTAGAAATCAGGGATATATATATATATATATATATATATATATATATATATATATATATATATATAGAGTTCTGTATGCTAAAGGGTTGTTGCTCATCATTTGGTATCAGAGCACAAGGGATTGTGATCCAAGCCAAAGAGAAGCAGAACCAGATTTGTGAACAGAAAACAAGATGGCCATGAGAATCAGGAACAGAGGTAGAGCTGGAGGAAGGAGACCTGGAGGACAGGTTGCACTGGCATAGGAGATTAGGAACCTAACAGCTAGGCTGCAAGACCTGGAGATGGCTCAAAGAAGAGGCACTGACATGGGTGAAGTCAGTGACAGAGAAGAGGAGCCACCAGAAGATGAATTGGTGGTGGAAGAAGAAACAACTGTAGAGAGGTTAATCAAAGCCATTATGAAGGTGAACACAAAGCCAAAAATGGAGGTTCCAATGTATGAAGGTAATTTGAATGTTGAAGAATTAATTGATTGGATTAATGCATTAGACAAATATTTTGAGTATGAAGGAATTGAAGAAGATGAAAAGAATGTCAAGTATGCCATGACAAGGCTAAAGAAGCATGCATCCCTGTGGTGGGATGGAGTGCAAGAAGAAAGAAGAAGGAAAGGGAAGCCAAAGATCAGAAGCTGGGACAGAATGGTAGCAAAAATGAAAGGTAAGTTTATGCCTAAAGATTATCAAGCAAATCTTTTTAAGCAATTACAAAATTTAAAGCAAAAAAAAATGTCTGTGAAAGAATATACTGAAGAGTTTTACAGATTAACTATAAGATCAGGTCATATTGAGGATGACACAGAGAAGGTAGCTAGATACACCAATGGCTTGAAATTTGCCATTCAAGATGAAACTAGTCTTCTCATTCCTAAGGCAGTTGAGGAGGCATATCAATTTGCCTTGAAAGCTGAGGAGAAGATTACAAGGAAACAAACATCCTTCTCAAGAGGAAGGGGCAGGTTCAGCAGAGGTAGAGGATTTCAAGGAGGTAGAAGACAGCTGCAAACATCTCATGAAGAGGCCAGCAGCTCACAAAGTTCAAGAGGTAGCTATACAACAAGAGGAAGAAGACCATACCAAGGAGATCAAAGAGGAAGAAGAAGATTCATGGGCAAATGCTTTAAATGCAACAAGTATGCAGGACACAGGGCATATGAGTGTCCAGAGAACCCTTCTACCAGCCATGAGAGAAGTGTACACGTGACTAAAGGTGAAAGACAAAATGCAAAAGTTACAGCAGCTTATGAAGATACTCCAGAAGAAGGTGAGTCTCTTTTGATGAAAAGAATTCTGTTAAAGCCAAATAAAGAAGTTGTAGAACCACCCCAAATGAAAACTTTATTTAGAACCACATGTAGGAGTAAGGGGAAATGCTGTAAAGTCATTATTGATAGCAGAAGTACTGACAATCTTGTGTCAACTGAGATGGTGGAGAAACTAGGCTTGAAGAAGGAGGTACATCCTACACCCTATCAAGTCTCTTGGCTACAAAAAGGACACAAACTTCTGGTAAGTCAACAATGCAAAGTAGATATTCAGATAGGAACATATAAGGATCAGATTTTATGTGATGTCGTGCCCATGGATGTATGTCATATCTTGCTTGGAAGGCCTTGGCAATTTGATAGGAAGGCCATACATGATGGAAGGCAGAATACATACATGTTTGAAAAGGATGGGATCAAGCATACACTTACACCATTGAAAGAAGAGGCTGGTGCTGTTTTTTGGACAAAATTTTAAAGTTTTGATAGTAAGTGGCAAAGAGTTTCGACATCAAATGAAGAAAGAAGAGGTAAACTTTGTTGTAATTGGTAAGCCAAGGAGTGTAGTCACTAGTACTAAGTTGATTGATTTGCCATTACAGATTCAAGATATGTTGAATGAATACATTGGCATTGTGGTAGATGATTTACCTGATGAGTTACCACCATTGAGAAGTATTAGCCATCACATAGACTTGATTCCAGGAGCAAATCTTCCAAATAAGGCTGCCTACAGATTGACACCAAAGAAAAATGAAGAGATCAAACATCAAGTTCAAGAATTGTTAGACAAATGATTGGTAAGAGAGAGTTTAAGTCCTTGTGATGTCCCTATAGAATTGAGTCCTAAGAAAGATGGGAATTGGAGAATGTGTATGGACTCCAGAGCAATCAACAAGATTACTATCAGGTATAGATTTCCATTGCCACAAATTGACGATTTACTTGATTGTTTAAGTGGAGCTACATATTTCTCTAAGATAAATTTTAAAAGTGGTTACCATCAAATTAGGATAAGAGAAGGGGATGAATGGAAAACAACGTTCAAGACTAATGATGGACTCTATGAGTGGTTAGTTATGCCATTTGGACTAACCAATGCACCAAGCACCTTCATGAGGCTGATGAATGAAGTGCTAAAGGAGTTCACTGGTATGTTTGTGATAGTGTATTTGGATGATATTTTGGTGGTTATTCAAACTAAAGAAGATCATTTGAAACATTTTAGGATGGTGTTGAGTAAACTACATAAGGAGGAGTTGCTAATCAATGTCAAAAAGTGCAGTTTTCTGAAAACAGAGTTGATATATTTGGGATTTGTGATTTCAAAAGAAGGATTGAAGATGGATAAGGAAAAGATTAAAGCCGTACTTGAGTGGCCTACACCTAGGAGCACATATGAGGTAAGAAGCTTTCACAGTTTGGCTAGCTTCTATAGGAAATTCATAAGAAATTTTAGTGGAATTGTTGCTCCAATGATAGATACAATCAAGGGAGATAAAAGAAGTTTTTGTTGGACTGAGGCTACTGATAAGAGTTTCAGATTGTTGAAAACAAAGGTAACTGAAGAGCCAATCTTGACCTTGCCTGATTTTAATAAGCTTTTTCAAGTAGAATGTGATGCTAGTGGAACTGCAATAGGCGTTGTTTTAAGTCAAGATGGGAAGCCTATAGCATACTTTAGTGAGAAGTTAAGTGATGCTAAGAAGAAATATTCAGCTTATGATCAAGAATTCTATGATCTTGTATAAGCTTTGAAAAAGTGGAGGCATTATCTTTTGCCTAAAGAATTTCTTTTATTCACTGACAATTATGCTTTACAGTTCATTAGCAATCGAAATAAGTTGAATCAAAAGCATGTCAAATGGATTGAATTTTTACAAAGTTTCACATTCACTATTAAACATAAGAAAGGACAATCTAACAAGGTTGTAGATGCCTTAAGTAGGAGAAATCTGATCATACAAGAATCTCAAGTAAGTATTGTGAGATTTGAAGATTTGAAGGAGCTATATAGAGAAGATCCAGACTTCAAGGAACCATATGAGGCTTGCATGAATATAGTGGGGGTTGATAGAAGTCTTCAGATAGATTTCATGTTCCAAGAAGTTTTGTCGTTTAGAGGTAGCCAGCTTTGCTTTCCCAAGAGTTCCATGAGGGAGAATTTGTTGAAGGAAAAACACAGTGGCAGCTTATCAAGACATTTTAGGCAGAACAAGACATTAGCACAATTGTGTGCTCACTACTATTGGCCAGGTATGAGTATTGATGTTAAGAAATTTGTTGAAAGGTGAAAAATATGCCAATATGCTAAGGGAAGCAGTCAAAACATAGGTTTGTACCAGCCACTACCCATTCTAAATAGGCCTTGGGATTTAATAAGCATGGATTTTGTACTTGGTTTGCCAAGAACTCAAAAAGGCCATGATTCCATATTTGTTGTGGTAGATAGGTTTTCAAAGATGGGTCACTTTATTCCGTGTTTCAAAACAAGTGATGCTACTCACATAGCTAATCTATTCTTCCTGGATATTGTTAGATTGCATGGATTGCCTAGAAGTATTATTTCTAACAGGGACACCAAATTTGTTGGACATTTTTGGAGAACCTTATGGAAGAAATTGGGGACAAAAATAAGTTTCAGTTCATCCTATCATCCTCAAATGGATGGCCAAATAGAGGTTGTCAATAGGAGCTTGGGCAACATCTTGAGAAGCCTGGTAAGTATGCATCCGAAACAATGGGATCTTGCACTTGCACAAGCTGAATTTGCCTATAATGATTCTCCTAACATAAGTACAGGATTGAGCCCATTTCAAATTATGTATGGAATGCATCCAAGAGGCATGTATGAGTTAAGAAATCTAAGCAGCATGGAGACAAGGAGTGCTGATGTGGAAGAATTTGCCAATGCCATGCAAAATTTGCATGAACATGTAAAGAAGAAACTTGAAGAAAACACATTCAAGTACAAGCTAATGGCAGATCAAAAGAGAAGAGAGATCAGTTTTAGTATTGGAGACCTTGTTCTTGCTCATCTCAGAAAAGAGAGGTTTCCAAAGAAAGAATACAACAAGCTGAAGGTAAAGAAAATAGGACCATGCAAGGTAATAAGGAAGTTTTCAAATAATGCATATGAAATAGAACTACCAAAGGGGATTGTAATTTCTCCAATTTTTAATGTTGCAGATTTATATCAATACAAGGACGAAGGACAATCAGCCAAAGAAACTGAAACAGAGGTAGACGAAGTTATCCAATGGGAGCAGCAACTACCAAAGCAAGTGCCAAAGGAAATTGAAAGTATTTTAGAAAAGAAAGTAGTTAAAAAGACAAGAAACAAAGAATACTTTCAGTATCTAAGTGGAAGAATTTACCAGCTGAAGATGGTTAACTGCAGATGATATCCTTAAGCTGGGCACAAGTATAGATGAAGTGATACAGAAAAACAACAAGTAAAGAATACTTCTTCTGCTGGTTGGAAGAATGATGCAGGAGCATCACTACTTAGAGTGCATTTATTTCATTCCGGCTTTGATGTAGCTATTTTAATTGTCTTGTTTTTTTTCCCTCCATCTTCTGCATTTTAAAAATTGGTTTTTTTTTATTAGCCTGCGAATATAGTCTGTTAGGCAAATATTTAAACTGTTTTAAATCTTCTTATGTTTAGAAGATTGTTTTATACATTTTGGGGAGACTGTTGCGCCTAGCTCAGGATAGAATTAATTATCTAAAATGGGAGCATAAGTGGATTGGTGTGGGTGAAAAAGACAAAAACAAAATGTACATGAAAATAGGGGAAAGGATGGCAATTAAAGTAGTAGGGGGCGTAGGAGGAAGACTGGTAGCACAAAATATTACCAGGTGAATATTGTTTTGATATATATATATTAATAAATATGTGTGATTCCTTTGTGAATGGAATTATCTTGGTTTCCTGAATCCAAGTGTGTGAAAAGAAGGCGTCGCCATTCTGTTGGGCGTTATGATTTTTTTTGGAACAATTTAAATGCATTGAGTGTTTTTTTTATTATTCTAGCTGAATACAAATCAATGCGCTGTTCCTTGTTGATGTTGCTGGGGCGCGCAAAAGAGCATTGATTTTAAACATAACACTAGGCGTTTTATGTTGGCTAGTCACCACATTGTGCTAGGCATTCCAAATGCTGGGCCGTAGTTCTGTTTTTATCTACATTGTTACAAATTTTGGGCCGATTAACTCTGTTATGGGTGCTCAATGCGTTGAGTAAACAAAATGCCTATTTCCATTGATAAGCCAAATATATTGGCTGGGCCGCGTATGGTTGTGGAGAGATCCTTTGAAGTTATGTCACTTTTGAGCATTTTACGTTGGCTGGGCTGTGTATGAATATGGAGTGACCCATTGTATTAGTTCAATTCTGAGCATTTGTTTTAAAAGAAAGAGTGTTTGCTATTTTACGCTGAACATAAAATAGAACATTGTTTAGTTTGTCACAAGCTATATAAATCAACGCCCTTGTGAGCTGACTTTGAAGTGCAAATCAATGCTGAGTTATTTCAAAAGTTAAACCATTTAAATTTATTGATTTTCATTGTATTTTGTTATTGTAATGCTGGAGAGGAAGCCCACATTGCTATCCAGAAATCCTATGCTGCAAAAACAAACATTACTCTGCTGCTTATTGGGAAGTTGTGCACTGAATTAAGTATGAAGAGTATTTTTTTTGGTCTTTTACAAACAAATAATGTTTGTGATTTTAAACAACACTGTCCAGATTAGAAATCAGGGAGATATATATATATATATATATATATATATATATATATATATATATATATATATATAAAGTTCTGTATGCTAGAGGGCTATTGCTCATCAGTTTTATTGACTCTAGCACCAATAAGTGTATGACAAGATGAAAGGAGATTTTTGATTCACTAATAAATTTACCCTTTAGAGATCAAGTTTGAATTATAGATGATAAAGAGCATGTTATAAAAGGAATTAGAACTATCACCATTCCTCTATGATGAGAGATTGTAGTCTTGCAAAGGTATCTATGTCTCTGACTTGACAACAAATCTCTTGTCTATAAGTCAGATTTTGAATCATAAGGTTGAGTTGTAATTCATGATTAGTAATGGCACATAATCTACATCATTATAGCATTATCAATATGAGCACTTTTTCACTAGTTCTTTGTACCATCTTAGCTCGAAGGCCATCATATGTGGACTTCCTTGATTGTCTGATTCTTTTGTTATAGTCTTTGGATGCCTTCAAAATAAACAATATAGGGTTCCATTCGATCTATGTTCACTCGATGACATACATACTGATTTATGTTAACCCTTGCCTAATTTCATTTCAAGTATTTAATTATTTCCAATTATTCATTGACGATTTCTCTTGCAATATATGGGTGTTTTTTCTCAATAAGAAGAGTGAAGCCTTGACTCATTTTAAGGTCTTCTACTAGCTTATTGTCACTTAGTGAGAGAGGCCTATTCATATCCTCTACTCAGATTGCGGGGGGGGGGACTTCACATCAAAGGAATTATTAGCATTCTTAAAGCAACACATCAAACAACACCAAACTTGTCCCTATATGCCTCAACAAAATGGAATTATAGAATGACATAATCATTTAATCATGGAGATGGCTCATTGCATGTTTTCCACTATGAAGTTAGAGGTGCCTTTCTGGGTAGAAGTAGTAAAGACAACTACATATCTTATCAACATGGCACCTACAATGATATTGCAAGACAAGACACCATAAGAGGTATGGAGTGATCACAAACCTTTGATATCCCATCTAATATTATTTAATTTTAAATCATTTATGCATACCCTAGTTAAAAAGAGGAAGAATATACAAATGAAGACACTATAGTGCATTCTATTAGGGTATAGTACTACCTCAAAAACATATCATGTAATGGATCCTAAGACACATAAGATATATGGAAGTCAAGACATGGTTTGTTATGAGCCACCATTCAACTAATTTACACATAAGGAGTTAGAATATACCACCTTTCATATACTTTTCCCATCTGTTAGATGATGATAATGAAGATTCTTATCACAAAGAAGATGTGTGCCAAGGAGAATTGCTCATTTATATTTGAAATCTAGAATAGAATTCTTCTTTGATATAGGAGTAGCGTCGATGTATAAAATGGGTAGAAAAGAACATTAAGGACTCACATCTGATCTCTAATCTAGATACTTCATTAGGAGTTTGGACTAGAAGACAAGCAAAAAATGATGTTAGTCTTGTACTAACAAGTTTAGTAGTTAACACCACCAAACTAGAGATAGTTTGAGAGGCTTTATGTCACAATTAGTGGAAGAAGTCCATGGATGTTGAATATGATTCCCTTGTAAAATATATGATCTAGTAACTTATTTATCCACCTATAGAAAATAAATCCATTGGCTACAATTAGATTTTGAGACAAAATACAAGGTAGATGGATCCATTGACAAATATGAAGCATGACTTGTTGCAAAGGTATATGATCAATAATATGGAATTGATTATGAGGATACCTTTGCACCTACTAGTAATATCAAGATCATAAAATTTGATTGTGTACTCACAACATAAAAGGGATGGAAACTTCATTGAATGGATGTTAAAAGTGTATTCTTGAAAGTTGATCTCAATGAAGTGTACATTATGCATCTAGAAGGATTCATTAATGACTAATAGGCAGAAAAGGTATGTCATCTAATTGAGTTAATTTATGGACTTATATAATCACTAAAGGCATGGTACATTAAAATAGATGATTATCTATTGCATCATGGATTCATTCATATCCTCTCAGATCCAAATTTATATATTAATAAGGTAAGCAAAGATATTGTTCTTCTAGTTCTATATGTGGATGATCATGTGACCACAAAAAACTAAAATAATCACGTTGAAGAATTAAATAATTAATTGAATAAATCCTTCAACATGATAGACTTGGGATGATATGGTAAGATAATAATCACATTTTTATCTCATAGATGAAATATTCTAAGATGTTAGTTGCAAAATATGGGATGATATAATGTAAACCAATGTTAACTCTGATGGATAAATGTTTGCAACTATCATGATCCCCTGGATTCACCTAAATTATATTAAACTCATTATAGATATCTTTTTTAGAGTCTCATTTACTTGACATATACCATATCAGACATATACTTTGTTGTCGGCTATCTTGCAAGACTCATTTAAGAGATAAATAAGTGTCATTGGGTTTTCATGAATAAAATTTTAATATATATTTGAGGTACATTTGATTATTGTATCAAATAAAATAAGAACTAAAATTTATTCTTGTAGGGTTACATAAACTCGGACTATGTTGGATCTATTGATGATAGGAAATCCATTTCATGGTATTATTTTCATCTTGGATCTAGACCGATTTCATCGATTAGTAAGAATTAGTTTGTAATTTATCTCTCATTGATAGAGGTAAAATACCATGTTTCACAAGGAGTTGTGTGCGAAGCAATTTAATTATGTCACATTATATCTAACATAGACACTCCTGAAGATAAACCACCAATCTTCTTTTGTAATAATTAGGGTATATTGAATCCCATTAAGAATCTAGGATTTTATTAATGAACAAAACACATTGAATTACAATGCGACTAAATTATAGAAAAATTATTGAACAACATCATTTAGCTCGATTACTACCCATAGTATATATAATCACCAAGTCACATTGCAAGGTGAAATTTTATTTGCTTTAGGGGTACACTTGTAAAAGCATGTAATAAAGGTGGAAATGTGTTCATAGCTATTTTGTATTACATTTTTAACTACTTTTGTATGTTTTGTTTAGAGTAGTGATTTAGATTTATAATTGCACAAGGATTGGTCAGTTAGATTGATACAATTATTTTAACTGATTTTATATTATATAAATTCACATCCTATGTTCATGAATAGACAATCATGCATTCAAATGTTTTCACTATTATTCCTCTTATTAGGATAATTAAAAAGCTTTGTATGATATCTTAGATAAAATTACCAAGGACTTACATTAG
Source organism: Torreya grandis (assembly GCA_037957365.1). Lineage (NCBI taxonomy): Eukaryota > Viridiplantae > Streptophyta > Pinopsida > Cupressales > Taxaceae > Torreya > Torreya grandis. The sequence continues at coordinate 675,082 of JARHVA010005963.1, read as the reverse complement.
TTTAATTTTAAGCATACTTTGTATTTACATCATGTGGCCTAAGATATTTACTACCTTCCTTGAGGCAAAGCTGCTGTGGAAACTATTGAAATTTGTAAATAGAGTGCATCTTTATGTGCCAAATTAGTTGTTCTCACCATTGAATGTAATGAGGCATATAAAATCCATCTAAGGCACTATATATCTTAAAGGGCACCTTATGGTAAACCCAAATGAAGGAAAATGGGATTCCACTCCCTCCTCATCACTATCACTGATAACAAAACTGATGGATCTTTTGTTGCCAAAATGTATATGGAAAGGTTTTCATGCTATCAAGACACACAGGAAATGGATTTGGAATGGTTTTTATGTAGGTCTATCTTTAAAATATCACAACATATGGTTGTCTCCTATTATGACCGCGAGTAATAATTTTATTGGTTGAATGTCTAGGAATTAAAGTCCCCAGACTCTTTTGAAAATTTATTCTTACAGTTCAAGATTTGGTTTTTGTTCAATACTAGATTCCTTGGACACATTTGATTATTTAATTTCAATTGAATAATTTTATCTTACCTTTTATCCTCTACATGTAAGAGATTATTATTGATGTTAAACTTCACATGTTGTGCTTGAAACTGACTTGAGCCTAGTGGAAGGACTAGCAATGGAAATCCTTAGTTGATCACAAAGAAATCCTTTTTACATAAAAAATATTATATGTAGTATAAAAACACACATGCCTTTTATGACATTGAGATATATCTTAATATTTTTTTCCTTGCTTGTCAATATGCTTTCTTCCGAGTCACCATGAATCTAGTGATCAGACTAATTGCATACATAATGTTGGATCTATATTGTTGTTGGTGTTTGCTAAATTTTGGACATGTTGCTACTAGTGTTGATATAGACTTATTATTTAACATTTTAAATAACTTTGAAATATCATTTAATGTTTGTTTAAACTAAATATCAAGAGTGTATTTTAATAAACCCAAATATATCATTTGAATTCTAAACTTTTCTATAAATAAAGCTACATTTCTAGTAAAAAATAAATCATCTATACAAAATCAAATAAGTAATATATCTCTTTGATTATTGGTTTTGATGTAGAGTGTTGGTTCAATGTTTCCTTCGATAAAACCATTTCTCAATATATATGAGTCAATGTGGTTTTACAATAATTGAGGTGCTTATTTTATCGTAAATAATGGTTTATTAATATTATATACCTTATTATCATGACTTGGGATCTCATATTCTTCTTCCTCAAATACTCCATTCAAAAACATTGATTTTGCATCTATTTGATGCACTTTCATTTTTTTTGAGTGAATACTGAGAAAATGTCTCTTAATATTTTGAGCCTTGCTATAGGAGCAACTTTTTCATTATTGTCTCTTCATTTCATTTTTTTTATATCTTTTCAATCACCAACATTGACTTATATTTATAGTTTTTTTATTTTGTGATGTTCTTATTTCAATAAACCCACTTGATGCTTATACCTTCATTTCTTTCTCGAAAGGTTACTAATTCTTATGTTTGATTTTTTCAATTACTTTAATGTGTTTGTTACTTCACAACATTTTTTAATTTAAAATTTATTCAAAATAAATATGATCAATCTCATAAAATGGAGCAAACTCTAACAGTTTATTACCATCTTATTTAAACCTAGATGCATTATAGATCTCACTCAAGATTCTTATTTACTTTTGGGTATCACTAGAGAGATACCTTAAAAGTAATGGAATAGTCTACTTTGATACATTTAGAGTAGATTAGATTAATGTGTTTCTTGACTAATGTCTTGATAAGTAATAGGTAAAGGTGATGGATTGGTAGATGGTGGTATTGCTTGAGTGACACTTTTAGTTACATGATGATTGTTAATTCTTAGGGATTCCATGGGAGGTATTTGTCTAGTAAAACCTTGTGAAATAAGAGTTAAGATGGGTATTGAAATCAAATTTATACTTGATTGTTTGATTTTTTCATACCATATTACATATTCATCAAATATGACACCACTACTGATTATTAACTCTATTATGACCATATTATATTATATGTTAGATTTTGATAGCTCACTATATATAATTAAAAAATGCAATTTTCTCCATTACAATCAAATTTATTCCTTACTTTTTCAAGCACATGTGCATATGTTTCATAACCAAAAAAACATAAATGTTTAATGTTGTATTTTCTCTTATACCATGCCTAGTAAATAATCATGTTTTTAACACCTTTTTGGGGACATATATCTATAAAATAAAACTCATATGATATAAATTCATCCAATAATTAATGTTAGAGTTCTTTACCCTTTATCATGATCCTAACCATTTCCTTGATGGTTTTATGTTTTTATTTCTATGCCACCATTTTTCTATGGTGTATTTCTAGTACTAAATTATTTCCTTTTTCCTTTTAATTTAAAAATCACATTTAATTTATTCTACCCAATTGTGGTTTGTAAGGACCTTTGTATAGTGTCCCATCAATTTTTGCAATAAGGCCTTGAATTTATTGAATGTGTGTGTGAGATATCTATGCTTTAATAAGTAAACCTTTTCTTTTTAATAAATCATCGTAGAATGTTATGAAGTAATGAATTTGCTAAGAGAGATGTTTTTTTTTCATATGAACAAATAAATAGAAATTAATTGTTTCAAGTGGAGATCTTTGTCTCCATAATTTATTAGAGAGAATAATTTCTATGTTGCCTTCGAAAAATGCATCCCTCATAAATTTTATTAGGTTTTCCAATCAAAGCCATCACTCTTACCATTTGATTTTTTACATTATATTAGTGATCAAATAGTATATGCCACAAGCTAGATTGATCTACTATGTCGATTTTGAATCTAGATGACAACTCATTTTGAATTCTAAAGGGAAAAATTATGTTTCTTATCATTTTAATACTTGAAAATTTTCTACTGCTTTTGTTTCTACAAACAATAATGCAAAATCCATTCTCACACAAAATTTTATATCCATTATGAAAAAAAAATCCAATACTAATAAGATTATGGTTTAATCCATGCATGTTGTATGAATATTAAATTTGTTTCTTATAACATTTTTGGGGTGTGAATGGAAATGCATCTTTTACCCATGATTGGTTATATATAAGTTTCTTTTGTTTCCACATCATATTTTTTAGTTTCATAAAAATTACAAAACTTATCATTATTTCATGTCATTTGATTATTTTATCCACTATCAAAGCACAATAACAACAATAGTAGTAGCAGCAACAAAAACAACAACAACAACAACAACAACAACAACAACAACAACAACAAAAACAACAACAACAGCAACAACAACAACAACAACAACAACAACAACAACAACAACAACAACAACAACAACAATAATAATAATAATAATAATAATAATAATCTCTTCATTTTAAATTTATTATTCTATAGCAAATTTTATACTAAATATACCCATATCACAGTTCCTTTTCTTACATTCCCTTTTAAAATGACTATTTTTTATAGAACTATTATCAGGAATTTAATTCATCATACCTTTGATAAGAGTTTCCATTTGAAGTGTTTCTACTTCATCCTCTTCCATGTTATTCTAAAGAGTTGTGCTTTCATCCTTTATGAATGATTCTATTTATTCGTCTTCAAATTTTTATTCCACCTCTATTGTTGTCTCCACTCCCTCTTTTTCTTACTACAACTTAAAGTTTAAAATCTTACTGAAGAAGAGAGATATCTATTATATTAAATATTTTAAAATGGGTTTGCAAGGAACCCATAATTTCATGAAAAGTAATTTTCATTAAGTCCTTAGACTATACTATTGTTACTGCAATCATATCAAATCTGGTAGGACGAATTTTAAAATCCTTTTCTATTATTCTTTGATCCATTAAATTATTTATATTAGATTTTACATGATTGACTAAACTCATAATGTGAGTTAAAAAGACATTTATATACTTATATTCATTCATTTTAAAAATTTCAAATTATATTTTTAGTAATTCTAACTTATCAATTTTTACCTTGCTATTGCCTTGTTAAGTGTTTTATAAAATCTATAACACTTTATTGGATTAGGTAGATTCTTCCATTCATGGTAAAAAATGGTATTCCATTTCCAATTGTATAAAATAGGGATTCTTGGAAGATTTCTTTCTATTCTTATTTAGCATGTTTTTCACAGCTTGTGTGAGTGCATTTTATGGAATCTAATCAATAGTCTCCTAAAATCCATTTTCAATAAGCTTGTATAAATATTTATAGAAAAAAAAAACATTTTAATAATTCAACTATCATATATTTAGGCATAAAATAGTGGTATTTTGAACCAAATGTAAATGTTTCTATCTATTGATAAAACCAAATAAGACAAATAAACCTTTTTTTATACCAATTTGTAGACAAATTTGTGTGTACTATTGTAATTTATAAATACTCATCTAATTTTTTTCAGACATATTTTTTAAATTATGAAAATTCATAAAATAGATGGTACTCATACATATTAAAATCAAAATTATTCTATAAAAAAATGATGTTTCATACACACTATTCTTCTTCTTATGGTCCATTTTCATCTATAAATTTTTAATGATCTATTTTTTATCTATATATATTTCTCTAAATTCAAATATAATACATATATGTAGTTTCATTTTTTATTCAAACAAGTTATGGAAAATTCATAGCAGCAACTGGTTATATATGAAAAAATACTTTTCTAAAAGTAGCTAGAATAACAAATGAATGCAATAGGTTTTCCAAGGTAGTATTTGGTAAAGGTAAGGTTGTAATTCCAACATTAACCAATAGTTTCAGTCATAACCACTTTAGAATAAAACCTAATTTTAGTTTAAATCCTCTTGATCAGATCTAACTAACGAAAATAATGTCTCATTGGATGGTCATTAAAATATTCTTAGAATGTTTCTATAAATAATAATTGAGCTTAATGTTTCTATCCATTATTGAATTATTTTAATATTTTTTATCAATGGAGGAAAAAATATAATTATTCTATGTTTGATGATTTTGGAAACACCAACAAGTTCATTTAATTGTAAAATCGTGGATAGAT
>JARHVA010005963.1:647500-665000 GCA_037957365.1 Torreya grandis | reverse complement strand
AACCCGTGATGAACCAACAACTTAGTGAAAATAAAAAAAAAACAACTAAAAAATAATGGGGGCACCCCTTACATGTAATAAAAATATAATATGTCATTTTCTAAATTATAGACTCAATGAATTCATCACACAACCACTGAAAATAAAGGCCCTCCCAAGCAAGGGACCTTAATACCAAAAAGATCCATGTTGTAGTTAAGAAAAAATCCATGGAACATCTATCATTTTTTTGCAATCCTTATATAATATAAATGCCCACTTAGGCTTAGGTTTAATCTAGATCATTTCTCCCAGATTTCATAAGTCTCCAAATAAGTCAATTTGATTGATCCTAGTTTAACCAAACCCTTTTTATGTATTTAGAAACTATGTTATATAAATTTAAAACTACTCAATCAATAGTGGTATGGGCTATGATGTGTTATATTTTACATAAATCATGATGTGAAGGGTCTATGGTAATACCCATAACCATTATATAACATTAAGCATAAATTCTTTATTATATCATCATATATCACTATTTTTTTGGATCCTTATTTTATACCATAGGAAACCTATTTACATTATTTGATTTGAGGTAAACCTGAGAGTAACATATTTACTATATACGTTACTTTGATTATATCCTTAAGAATGAGGTTATTTGGGTACAAACATGGTTTTATATCTATATTTAGTAATAAAAAACATCAAGATGATAGTAATCAATGAATGAGAAAGTATATTTTAGAGTCCATGCAATCATTCAAACCCTTTCATAGATCACCCTTATGCCTTGATTATTTATTTTATTTTATTATAAGTCATTATATCTTTTGCATATGCATGATTACTTAATACACACCAACTATTTAATTATTTGCACTTGATTTATTTATATTCATTGTATATATCATGAATGGTTAATTATCCTTGTTCTTTATTCATGTTTTGACATTTACTATGATAATGAATGGAACAATCACAATAAACAAACACTTATGAAAGAAAGACATCTCAAATATTATGATTTATATGATATAACAATGAATAAATAATTTTATTTAGATCAAACTTGGGAATATGACTCCTCTTCAAATACACCTTTAGATTAATCTCATGATTTTCCTTCATCTTCTTCTTGACTAATAATCTAGAGTAAAATGAATAATTAAATAACTTGGGTTCAACCATAATACTGTGTCCCAATTTTTAGAACAAAGGGGAGAACAAAAAATGAAAATGTAAACATTTCTCAATTTTTATAGACAATAATGACTTAACTGTATAAAATTTGAAAATGGAGTAAACTAATGAAATTTTTCATTGTACGTGTAGAATACAATTGCTTTTTTTTTTTTCAAAAAAAAATTAAAAAAATAGATTTTTTAATACCTAAGTATATAGTGTGTAGGTTTCATGTACCAAAAGTTTTATTAAGTACTTGATATCTCCTCCTCATAATTTTCTCAAAAACATAACGTTTTCTTAATATTTCTTGCAAAGAGGTATTAGAAACATGGACGTAGCACAAGATCATTTTTTTTTTATATACTCTCCTATTTTTCAAATGCCTCAAACATATAGTTCTTTATTTTATAAATATGTTTATTTTACCAAATAAATGAAAATAAATATTAAATATTATTATGATTTTAAATAATTTTTTTTAGAAATATCATAGAAATACATATTTGTATATAGAGCCACATGTTTTTATCTTATTTTTTCATCGTAATACATGGCATCCAATGTGACAATTTTAGGCCAATAATATCTTTCCACTTGAATCAATGAGGATTTAATGCCACATGGGGTTAATATTGGTTTTCAATTGTACACCTCTTTTTCTTAGTGTTGCACACTTGAAGAAAATGGAAAATAAAAATGAAAAACCTATTGATATGTCGTTGTATCTAGTGAAGGTTTTGGCATTAATAATGATTCAAATGTAGAAAAATCCTCAGATACATCGACATAGGTTATGCCTTTTGGATACACCTGAAACAAGGAAAGGGGACCTAAGGGGTAGCTCGCTTACATGGAGTGATTATGCAATTCAATCTCCATGAGGATTTTTGCACAAGGAAACACAAATATGACCAGGGCACAACCAAACTTGTTCACTCCACCTTGGAAGGGTTGTCACATGAGATAAAAAATTGTATTAGGTCACATACAAGCTACTAAAGATAGATGGGTATATGACTAAAACCTTTATTTGAATAAATTTTTAGTAATAGGGGATTGAATAAAATATTTTATTTCTAGTATTTGAAGTGTAAGATGCAAACATATGTTATATATGAATGACTTGATCCATCTAAAAGTAAAATAACACTTAACATATGTAAAGGATGTATTATTTGTAGGGTAGAATAGGGTATGACATATTAGATAGTTATAAAATGGGTGGTGTGTTGGTTATTTTTTAAACATCATGGTTTATTTCATATTCATGACATTACTTAGTTCAAAGATGTAGAAAATAAGACTTGCAAGCTAATGGGAATTGTCATGAGTGATTTGCATCTATTGGTATTAATGTAATGTAGAAAACCAAATGATTCCTGAAATGTTAGAGCATACACTGCAACTAAAATTTCAAATACTTTTCCCTATCAAATCCACAAACTGAGGGTGCTCTTAAGAGGTATTCAAAAAAATATTTCTAAATATCTATTCATAAAAGGGGTTTATAACCCAGATTTATACCCAAGATGACAACCATACAAAATCACAAAACTAGATATATAATCAAAATAACATGAAAAACATATCTTTGCATTTCATTAAGAGGAAAGAGTAATAAACCACAAGTATTTTCATTAACTTGGAATAAAATCTTGCATATATATCAGTGTTTAAAAATGATGCCATCAAGATAAGCATTCTGGATCTACTCCATGTTGGTAAGGGGAGATATGTAAACATGCTCTCTAAGCTTATTAATTTCTATACAACTACAACCACTTTAATAAGACAGACAAAATGCGCACGACCATGATCAAAAAAATTTGGAAGATCATATACATATGAAAAACAAAGACCAACAACAACAACCTTAGTATAGAGAACAAGCCCTCTATTTATAGATTTTTACCACTTTTCAAATCTATTAATATGTTTTGCAATTTGCAATATTGAAAAAAATGCAAAACCTTTCAAGTTCTAAAAAAATACTCTGAGTTGGAAAATACTCCTTGTCACTATAGAATCTTCATCCATTTTCAATAAAATTCATTATTCTAACTACCTCTAGATAGAATGATGAATATTTTCAACAAAAAAAATGATTTCTTTGTTGGAGATGTATTTTACATGAGCTAGAAGGAGAATGTTTACCTTAGAGACCAAAAAACTATTTTTTCATCTTGTGAAACTACATAATGTGCCTTTGAACACTCATTATCACAATCAAAATCTTATTGATAACTACCCTTCCCCTTATGCATGCCAAAGAACAACCTTGATTTTCTAATGATGGCATTTGAATACACTAGACCCATGGTTACTAGAGAAATATTATTTGGAGTGGCCCACCTTGATTTTGAAAACCTATAGTATTTCTCCCATGGAGGTGTCTGAAAAAAAAAAAAAGCAATGGAAAATGCAAACCTTAGGTCATTTTACCTTTTTATGTTTTTGCTCCAACATATTATTTCAAAACATTGTATTTTTCACAATTATTTTTTAAAATTTTTATTTTAAGGTTACCTCCATACTTTTTAAGACACAAATTAATTAATTTTTAGTTTTTGACCTTTTGGGAAAATTATGGTCACTTTTATATATTTATGATGTTTCTTGTTTTGGGGAAATCCAGGTCCCATTTTTAATGTTTCAAATCCTTTAAATTGGGGAAATCCAAAATATAGGAGTAGTTTTACAATTTAAAAATTGTAAAATTGAAAATTACAAAATTATAATTTGTATTTTCATCCTACAAGAATGTTCCCTTAGGGAAATGGGAACTCTAACTATAATATGAAATTTACAAATTTACAAAATTGTTAATTCAAGTTGAAGTTCCCATTTCCCTAAAAATATTCCTTTAGGGATATGAGAACTCAAACTACAATTTGTAATTTTCAAAAATTCATTTTTGAAAATGGTAGTTGAAGTTCCTATTTCCCTAAAAGGCTTCTTTTATTAAACTAGGAACTCCAGCTACAATTTGTAATTTACAAAATTTTAAAATTGTAAATAGTACTTGGAGTTCCCATTTTCCCTGAAGGGCTTCCTTAGGGAAGTGGGAACTCTAACTACAATTTATAATTTGTAACATTTTGAAATTTAAAATCGCCTTGAAATTTTCCATTTTTGTTGGGACCCCATGTTGACTAGAGTTGACTGGGGGTTGGGAAACCCAACTGTAATATGTAATTTGAACAATTGTAAAATTGCATTTATTCTCAAGAAATCTTTGAAGATCCTCTTGAGGTTAATTTTGCCCAAGATTTTACTTGTGGGATTGGGTGAGTTGACTAAAATTTCAAACTATGTTTTTATGACTTTCATTTTGAAAATTGCTTCTCCCACTAAGATCTCCTATAGATTTTGGGGACCTCAACTACAACTTTTAGAATTTGATTTTTTTGGGATTTTTTACTCAACTCCATTCCTGAAACCTAACTTGGAAATTGATCCATATAGGGTTCCTCTATAATCTTAGCCCTTCCTCCATAATTATTTATTTTGGTTTTCATGTATACCCACAATATACTTATTTTTTGGAGGATGCTATATTATTACATAGCCAAAACCTACAGACAATGTTGAAAATACTTAAGCGTGGATTACATCAAATGTTTCTTCATCCTCATCCATTTAAAAAAAAATTGTGTCTTTTTCATCTTGAATTATGTAAAAAGACTTTCAGGGCATCCACATTGCATCACCATTCATATTTTTTTATGACTGGATCCCAAGGTCATTCTTCCCCTTCATAATCCGATGGAAGCACTAATAAATTCACTCATTCATCAACCCCTTCAAAACCTACCCATATGTAGGAAACTTACTTGCACTTTATGTGTTTGCAATGTGATCCTTAAAACACATGCATAACAGAGGTATAAAAATGAAAACTATATATTCACCATGTTCCTTTATTCAGTGTTGGAGCTAAGACTATGAGCACAATTTGAATTCAAAAGTGCCTATTCTTCTTATGTATTTTTACCTTGCATTTGAAAATGAGAATGAAGAGATGTAAACTACCTTTTTCATATTAAAAAAAAAATAGACACAACTATGGATTATTAGATCGTGTCTGATGATGCCAATGCATGAACCATGGAACAATTGTTAGAATCCCTCATGAACTAGCATATAATTTATAATTCTCTATCTAAGATAGATAACACATATCTACTATGAGACAATAACTTCTGATGTTATTTTCTAGTTTTCTAGCATAATATTTTTTATATGTTTTCCAATAACTTAGTCAAGGAAAATTTCTATATGCTTTCCATTAACTTCCAACTCCAAAATCTTTCCATCCCTTAACTTTTAGGTTTTCTAGTACCTTGATGGACAAGATGAATTGAATCAATCTCTACACATGCTTGAAGGTATTGATACTAGGCTATAATGAGAGGAAATTTTGAAATAAATTATATATATATGATCTCAAATATTGATAATACCAAGCCAAAATATCTTGGTACTTCTTTATTATTTCTAAATAATCATGTTTCTTGGCTGTACTTAGTTAAGTACCAAGTAGGAGTGTATCATTATATACATTGTTATTCATACACTCAAACTACTATTTGAAATAACATTAAATTCATCATTAGGGGCATAAAAGATAACCTTAGCTCCATCTAATGATAGTCTCCAAAACACAACATCATTGTCAAACCTAGCATCAAGAACATCTAGTTATTCAATAACATCCACATTCTCAATAGAGTTACCCAATCCCACATCCATGCATAGAACTTCATTCAAAACATGTTTTAGATCTTCAACTACATCATGATAGGGTAATTCATATGCTTGTGTCATATTACCCTCACAAACAAATTAAAATTTTGTGACACATACCTTCTTGACCACACTCCATAAATGATCAACAATTATAGCACTCATCAATTTCATGAAGGTAGACATCTTACTTTGGGAGAATTGACAATCAACCATAAAAATATCATCATCATCATCATCATCATCATCATCATCATCATCATCATCATCATCATCATCATCATCATCATCATCATCATCATCATCATCATCATCATCATTAGATGTAGAATTAGGATCATCCACATATTCATCACTTGGTTCTATAGTATCACATGATGGATGTGAAAGGAAGCCCTTTTCACACCAATCAATGTCAATGTTACAGTTTACCACTTTCACTTTGGTGTTAAATGGATCAAGCACTACTCTTACAATTTCCCTATTCTAATTTCTATCATCATGTGCAAGCCTCTTCCCTTTATCATTGTCTCAATTGTGGAAAGCAAGCCTTATTTTTTCTTTATTTGGAATTGGATCTATCTCCTAACCAGTATCCCCTTCTCATCCTTTGCAAACTTGTATGACATGTCTTTGACAGTGGAGGACAATTTTTTCATAGTCTCTTCAAGGATGGTCATCTTAGTGGATTGTGTTTTTTCCTGATTGTGTATGTTTATATCAATCTGCTTATTCATGAACTTTCCCATAGCCTTTATATTGTTTAAAATTTATATGGCCATATTAAATTCCAACTACATGTTCATGGAATCTTTGTCCCTCAAGTATTTTGTAACATTCATGTCAAAGGCATCACAACATTTAATTGATCATATTGTATCACTAGGTAGAATGTTTTCAAGTAGCTACATCATAGTGTTATTAAACCTTGTATTAAAGTCCTAAATGTTCTTATTGGGGTTATGTTTTATGTTTTCAAACTCATCCAAAATAAACTTAGGATCAATCCTATCACCATCTTGAATCTTCAAAAAATTCTTCATTTCTTCCCATGAGTCAATGCATTCATGGGGAAGGGAATTGAACTACTCATAATTGTATTCTTGTAGTGCATGAAAAAATAACTTGATGCACATATAGTCATGCTCAACCTAATAATCTTCATTGATAATGTACAATTATCTCAAGTGTTGATCACCACTCACTATAATATTCCTTTGAGACTTTGAAAGGTAGTTCTTTGCTTCATTCATGACCTCATTGGTATAAATTTACATTTCAGCAAAATTAATAGGTACATATCTAATAATTTATAATGTAGGATGATCAATATCATATTGATCCATATGAGTCATGATTGGCTCAATGGGAGGTTCAAAAATAAATGGCAAAGGGATGTGAGGGGGTGAATGCTATGGACATAGGGAATCAAACTAAGGAGGGGATTCAGTTGGTTGAGAAGGATATGGAAAATAAATTGGATTGTATAATTCTAAATAGTTATAAGAACTATGACAATCTTTATCCATAAGAATTTTAACAAAGAAAACTTCAAGATTACTAGAATCTTGATAGCCCAAAAAATATTTTGCAACTGCAATTTGCCCTTCAATCGGCCTTCAAACTTATCTCCTTACTTTATGATGAACACTTACGAGAGTGACAAGTTGTTTAGATGAGTCATCACTGAATAATGACCTTAGTCATTCTAACTTTCCAATCAAAATAACTCTAAAATCTAAAAATATTTGAAATGGGCACTGATATTTCTTTGAAACTAGATGATGTTTTAGAGTTACCTCTAGAAGCAAAATTTTACAATATATTCATTTAAAGACTTGTAGTGATACTTATCGAAACCATATCTTTCTAAAATTAGTGATGATGTATGAAATTAAGGACACTAGAAATTTTGGATTCATGTTCAACAAGGGAAACCACCTCAAAACATGATAAATTCACAACACTTTATAATAAATTTAGCATATGTCAATTTGGACAAATCTCTTAATTCTTCACACATCCCTAGAATATTGTTGTGGAATTGATGGCCAAGATAACAAAGTATACTCAAATAACCCCATCTTTTCAAGCACATAATATAATATGGATAAACTTGTTTGTAAATGTAGTCGAGATTATTTTTGCAAGTAGTGGTAGAGAACATTTTCAAACATAAACTTAATATCTCTTTACAAGAGTCCTCATTAAAACAAGTGACCAAGACTTCAATTTAATCCCCAAAAATGATGTGAGTTGAATGGTAACATTGATTTAATAGAAGATAGTCAGATTAGTGCAAATAAGAGTGGAGAATTTTAAAACATTAACTACTTATAGCTCTCTGTAAGAATATTTGGCAACATAAGTGACTAGGACTTCGATTTAATACCTAGAAAAGGTACCAGTTGAGGTGTTGGTTATTATTTGTATACTTATTTTTCTTAGCCTTGCACCCTTGAATAAAATGGAAAACAAAGATGAAAAACTTATTGATATGTCATTATACACTTCGAAGGGTTATACATCAAGAATAAACTAAACACAAAAAATGACTGAGAGGCACCAACATAGGGTATAGATAAATCCTCACTACTTTTAGCTCTAGCTAAATCATGGTAAGAGGACCTAAGTTTTAGATTGCTCACATGGAGTTATTCTTTAATTTAATCTCCATGGGGATTTTTGGCACAAAGAAACACAAATATGGCTAGGGAGAAACCAAACATGTTCACTACACCTTGGAAGTGTTGTCTTATGGGTTGAAAAAATGCACTAGGTCACATATAAGCTATTAAAGATAGATGGGTATATGACTAAAATCTTCACTCTTATGAATTTTCAATAATAAGGGGTTGACTAGAAGACTACAATGCTAGTCTTTAAAGCACAAGATGCAAACACATATGCAATAAAAGTAAAAATTAACATATGTAAAGGATGTAAGGTAAATAACACTTACATATTCAACGGATGTATTATTTATAGGGTAGAATAACATAAGATACATTAAAAAGTTATAAAATGGGTGGTGTGCTAGTAATTTTCCAAGCATCAACATTTCTTTCACATTCATGACATTATTTATTGTAAAGATGCAAAAAAATGACTTACAAGCTATTGGGAACTATCATGAGTGATTTTAATCCATTGGTGTCAATACAATGGAAACAACTAAATGATTCATGAAACCCTAGAACATAAACTAAAACTAGAATTTCAAGTACTTTTTCCTGTGAAATCCACAAATTGAAGGTGCCCTTAATAGGTATTCAACAAACTATTTTTAAATGTCTATGTAAAAAAGGGGTTTATAACCTAGATCTATGCCTAAGATGAAAACCATAAACAAGAATAAAACTATATATCTATTTAGTATAGAATATAAAACTTCTCATTACATTTCATTAACAACAAAGAGTAAGAAACCGCAAGAATTTCCATTCACTTAGAAGAAAATATTACATACATCAGTGTTTTAAAATGATGTCAATAGGACAACCATGGTAAATTTGATCCATGTTGGAAAGGAGAGACATTTAAATATTATTTTAGATCTTGATAATGGATATATAAATACAACCACCTTAGCAAGAGAGACAAAATACACATAAAAATGATCACAAAATTTGGAAGAGCCTATACATAGAAAAAACAAAGACCAACAATAACAACCTTAGAATAGAGGACAAACCCCCTATTTATACATTTTGAACATTTTCCAAATTCAAGAATGTGGATTGCCATTTTTAATATTCTAAAAATTAAAAAATAAACCTTCACATTCTTCCAAGATGCTCCCAGCTGGAAACTATTCCTTGCCATACCTAGAATATTCATCTATTAGTATGAAAAATCATTGTTCTAACTACCTCTATAAGGAATGTTGAATATTTGCACTAAAAACATTGGTTTCTTAGTTGGAGATGAATTTTATATGAGCTGTAAAGAGAATATTTTCCTTAGATACCAAACAAATGCTTTTTTCATGTTGTACAACTACTTGGATATGCCTTTGACCAATCATTAACATAGCTAGATTATTTTGTATAGTGTCCCTTCATCTTATGCATGCCAAATAATAACATTATTTTTGTAATTATGGCATCCAAACACACTCGACCCATGGCTAATTGATCTCGTAAACCTACAATATTTCTCCAATGGAGGTGTTTGGATAAACAAAGCAATGGAAAATACAAAACTTAGGTCATTTTATCTTTTTTTTAGCTCAAACATTTTTTCAAACCTTTACATTTTTCACTATTTTTTTTTTCAAATTTTGATTTTAGGGTTACCTCCAAATTTTTTAATGCATAAATTCATTAATTTTCACTTTTTGACCTTTTGGGTAAATTCTAATCACTTTTAAAAATATTCAATTTTTCTTATTTTGCCAAAATCTAGGTCCCATTTAGGATTTTGTAATTCTTTTATATTTGGGAAATGCATAACTCAATAATAATTTGCAAATTTGCAAATTATAGAATTGTAGATTACAAAATTATAATTCATAGTTATAGTCCACTAAGAAAGTTCCCTTAGGGAAATGGGAACACATGCTGCAATTTACAAATTTGAAAAATTCCAAATTATAGTTGGAGTTCACATTTCCCTAAAAATATTATTTTAGGGAAATGGAAATTCCAACAACAATTTGAAATTTGGAAATCTATAAAATTCCAAATTCCACTTAGATTTCCCATTTACCTAAAATTCTTCATTTAGGGAAATGGCAAGTCCAGCTATAATTTATAATTTTTAGAACTACAAAATTACAAATTAAACTTAGATTTCTCATTTCCAATAAATTATTCCCTAGGAAAATGGGAACTCCAACTAAAGTTTGTGATTTGCAAATTTGAAAAATTGTAAATGGACTTTAATGTTTCCATTTGCATTGGGACCCCATACTTACTGGCTTTGACTAGGGGTTTAGGAGACCGAACTACAATGCACAATTTGCACAACTAAAAAATTTCATTTCTTCTCAAGATACCCCTTAAGATATTCTTGAGTTGACTTTTCTCGAAGCTTTGATTAGCAATATTTTAAGAGTTGACCACAATTTGAAATAAGATTTTTGAGACATGTTTTACAAATTGATTCTCCCACTAAGATGTCCCAAGTAATTTGGGGGCCTCATCTCAAGATTTTATAACATGTAATTTTTTGGATTTTTAACCCAAATTAATTTCTACAATTTGAATTGGAAAGTAATCTATAGAGGATTCCTCTAGAAACATAACCCTTTTTCAGCAATTATTTGTTTCTATTTTTGTGTATTCCCATAGCATTGGAATTTTTTTGAGCATGTTATATTATCACAAGGGAAAACTTTATATACAATGGTGAAAATATTAAATCATGGATTCCATCAAATTTTTCTTCATCCTCATCCATTTAAAAAATTTGATGTCTTTTTCATCTTGAATCATGCAAAAAGACTTTTAGGGCAATAGACGTTGCATTCACCATTCATATTCGTTTGTGACTAGATCTAAAGGTCAATATTATCCTTGGTAATATGATGGGTAATATTATCCTTCAGCCCCTTTGAATCCTATCCATATGTAGGTAACTTACTTGCACTTCATGTGATTACAATGTGATACTTAAACCACATGCATACAAAAGGTACAAAAGGGACAAATGTATATTCACCAAAATCCTTTACATGGAGGTGGATCTAAGACTACAAGAAGCATTTAAATTCATAATCACCTACTTTTCTTTAATATTTTTACCTTGTAATTGAAAATGAGAATGAAGAGATGCAAGCTACTTCTTACATACGTAAAAATAATAGATCGAATAATGGATTATCAAATCATGTTCGGTGACACCAATGTACTGAGCATGAAACCATAAATAGTAACCCTCACAAACCACCATAATTTTTTTATATCTCTATCTATGATAGACAACACATGTCTTGCATGGGATAAAAATATCTGATCTTATCTTGCTTTTCTATAGCATTAAAAATTGAATCTTGCAGGCCATTCTAATTAGATCATATTCAAGAGACTATGCATATGTAACTTTCCATATCACAATTGATATAAGTAAAATCACTATGAAACATCAAATACAATAAGTTGATATGCAAATGGACACTGTGAACTTAATTCCTGAATTCTTTAATATATGTTTGGAGATGAAGGTTTTTAATGAGAACTAAAATAAGGCCCATCCAATATAATATGGATTAAGGATTCAAATTCTAGAACAAGTCTAGTAGTTTATCCTATAATAATTATTTGCCACTCTCTTCTGCCACTAAAAATACCCTCAAGATGTCCCAAAATAATATAGGCACAAACAAAGACATGTGTATGATACCTTAATCATTCCTTTCCCTTATGTTTTTCATTTTGACCTCTACTATGTGATTTTTTCTCCTACTACAAATTCCATCAATCCCATCACTACTTCCATAAAAAAATATCTTTCAAAGTAGTATTGTAGAGGAAACACTAGTGCCAAATTTTCTTCTTTATTTTTCACATGATTCACCTATGTCAATTGGGTAGTTATTCCCTTTGCCCCTTTGACATTCTAAATTATTCTTTATTTGTTTCCTACATGATCTAGAGATGTATATGTAATTATCAATTTGTCAAATTTTAAATTAAATTTTGGCTTCCACTCTCTACCATCATCCTTTTACTTTTCATTCATGGGATTCAAAACCATAGGAATAATTTAAAAATTAGTAATTATGTTTCAACATGTGTTTTTATACATAGAAATCCTTGATGGAGTTTGGCATAGCAATTTATAATTAAGAATTTAGGTTAATCCTCTTGTTAACACTTAGTGTTTTATGGGGTTCTCATGCTTTAGTCATAATTTTCAAAATTACATCTGGCCATTCCATCCTTTGGTAGAACTTGATGGTGTCATTTTAAAATTACCAAATGGTTAAATTTGTAGTCAACTCTAGAATCCTTGTTAACTACCACAGATCTTAAGCAAAAATTCAAACCTTGTCTTATTCCACTGCCCTCATTCCACATGATAGGTCCATTCATATGGATTGAAAACGTTAATGTGTCTCTCTCTTTGATGCCATGTATTCTTATGTATCTCCACATTGGCATATAAACTTGGTGTAAATTTGATAACCAATATTTAAAATGAATGAGGTTAGAATGAACCCCCTCGGTTCTAACCACCTTCTTATAAACCCCTCAAAATAAATAATTTCATTGAAAACTTCATTTAAATTAATTAGATTCATAAATTAAATGTTTAGAACCCTTTGTTAAAACCCCCTTCATTGAACCCCTTTTTTCTGTGCCTATTCCAAAAGTACACATGGGGGTTAGAATCAAGGGGAATAAAATAAAGGGGGTTTGCAAGAAACTCATTTTTTTCCAATTTGGATGGACTTAGATGCCATCTGGGACTCATTTATGTACTTTTACCTATTATCAAACAAATCACAATTCAAAATTAAATCCACCAATCTAAGATACAATTACAATTTTTAAACTGATTATTTAAAAAGGAATTTTAAAATAAAAAATTCAATATAGAAAGTGATTACTCATAATAGCTATGTTATCTGTTCTTTATAGATAGTGGATATTGAATTTACATGTCATAACTCTTCCCCTTGTCAACAATTAAGGATGATCTTCCTCCCTCTTAAGTTAACACATCAAAATATACAATTGATAGTCATGACACTCCTAATACATCTAATAATGTTTCCACTACTTCCACCTCGTGATTATCACATGATGTTACTCTTAATTCTAACATAGAGTTACCACATGATGATAATGTATCTATTGTTAGTGATAATTTATTTAGTCTTATCAATCAAGAAAAATAAAGTGACTCAAATCTAATTAATAATTGTGTCAATTTGAAGGAGGAGCCTGCCCATTGCACACCTCCTCTTAAATTTGTTTTCATACATATTCAATCAAATATACCTAGGATATGTATTTCGTAATTCTTTCAATATAAAACCACCACTTTGAAAAATTAATAAAGGAATAATAAAATAAAATTCAATGCTTCAGTTCAAATATCACTACACTTGAAATAAAAACTAGTATACAAAGAATCCATATTATGTTGATTTAAATCATGTATCTTCATCTCGTTATCATGTTCCTCATAAGCAACATACATCTATAATTAATGATTCAAAAAGTATAAATAAGGCTAATTAGATTCCAAGTGATATTATAAGATAAATTCTTGGAAACAAGTTGATTAAATTATCTTATAAGCCTCCTCTAATAAGATCAAAATACTATTGTGAATATGATAGATTACATTGACATCATATAAATAATTATGTGGATTTGAAGAATAAAATACATAGTATCATTGATAATAGTGATTCTATAATAGATAAATCAACTAATCAACCCACTTATATTGCATATCCTAAAGAAAAATATATAAAAATAACACAAAAAAAATATGTATACCATAAGAGATAAAAAAAAACAAAATTAGAGTAAACAAGATTAAAAAAAGAAGAAGATGAAAAATTGAGATTGTAAAAATAACAATTACCAAAATAAAATTTGCAAGAACCAATTCAAGATAAAGAAGAAAACACATTTTTTTAAAGTATTATCATACAGGTGTTTGCAAAGGAAGATATTCCTAGAGATACTAATGATACAAATATGGTTACTAGGAAATAAAGCATTATATCTACTTCATGTATAGATGAAAAAAGATAAATTCAAAGTAAAAATTACTCTTCCTAATGCTTAAGCAATAAACCATAATTTTTTTAATTTTTTTTTGACATGGCATGTAAGATCTTAATGATGATGTACATATTTAAAATGAAAATGAAAATTAAAAAATAACTCCAATCTATGTCATATCAAAATTTCATGGACAACCTAACAAGTTAATTCTTTTATGTTATAATGATTATATTAATGATTATAGTCCTAAATATATATAAGACTGGTCTGATCTTAATGATATCATGGGTACACATAGGCATATTAGTGATGAGTTATATTATTTATAGTTACTCATTTATCTTTATACATAGATTTTCTTTTATTTCATTGCTACTTATTTTATCTCCATTCAAAAATTTATTCTTCCTGTTACCTTTATTTTAACTTTGGGTAGTTTCCTCTTAATTTTCAAACAAATTCCAATAATTCGAAAACATCTATGTTATATTAATTTGAAATGCACAATACACTTTCTCACTTTTTTGTATCTACCATGTTATTTCTTCCTTTTCAATTACATGTTCACATGTATTTATTTAAATTCTCCTTCAGCACACCTAGACTCTTGCACATTGGGTTCATAAACGTCCTTATTTACATTGATGTAATTAATTTTTACATAAATTGGGGAATTATCGGCCTTCCTTATTTTCCTATTATACTTTATCACCTTGTTGAGGACTGTTTGAATCCCTACTAATTCTTTTATTTTAGAAACCTTGATTCTTAGTACTTGTTTCACAAAAAATATCAATTAAAATATTTTAAAATAAAAAAAAGTGAAAATATATATATATATATATATATATATATATATATGTATATATATCAAAAAAATTGAAAAGTTTAAAATTATAAAGTACAAGTACTACCAAATGTTATTATATTAGCTTATAACATATGGTATTTATTATGTATTAGATAGATAGGATTTTTAAGTTTCAATGGAAAGTGTTTCTCACAAGGTATGTGAGTGTTATACATGACATATTTTCACATGGTTTTTCAATTTCATGGTTCTCTTATTACCCGACGACCTTGCTAAGTTGAGGGAATTTATTCCTTCTCTAAAAATAATTAAATAGATTATATCTATTGACAACTATTTTACCATGTTGAGATATATACTATACAATTTTTTTATTTTCCCTTAAAAATTATGTTGTGTTATAATAAAATTATATTTTATAACAAATAAATTAATAAATATGATGAAGGTAAACTAGTCTCATTTCATTTATGCTTATTCTACATTCTTACTTTATTACATGATAATTTAGGATATTATTGGTAATTTTATGTGGCACTCGTCATTGTCTGTGAAATATATATACATGTTATCTATTTCATGGCATCATCATGTCATTTATGTGTTACCATTGGCCTTAATTTTTAATGATAAACTTGTATGTCCCTTGTATATGAATTTTAAACCTTCTATGTAGAATAAATAGATTATGAAACATTGTATAAAATTTATGGAATGTTCATTAGTTTTTTATTATGGTATTCTCTCTACTTATATTATTGTGCCAGATACATATTATGCACATGCCGATTATGTGCTTGAATACTATATTGATCTAACACATATTTCATATGAAAATTCAATGAAACAATCAATATCATGATGTAAAATAATTAAAATGTTTACATGATGATATATGTAACATATTATTTATTTTAGTATATGTGAATTTTAGGATATGTCCCTCAACTCAAAAAGAGGGAATCATAATGGGATCATCTTGATAATTCTAGCCTTTATGATAATGAACATTTCTAATTTATTATATTATACATCTTTTAGATTGTAATCTGATTCAACATTATTCATAATTTTAATATTATGGTGAAATATGTCATACATGTTAACCCACTCATTGAGTACAAATTCACATATACATTATGCATGTGGAAGGTCACGTGAAAAATAATTTTGTGTTATAATTTTCAAATAGTTACAAGTTTAAAATTTTAAAATTTAAAAAATTATGTAGTAAAATTGGAATGATATTAATTTATGTTCAACTTATTCCATGGAAAATTACAATTTCTTAACTTTAAAAGTTCTAAGTTTTAAAGTTTCAAATAGAATATAGTTACATCTATAGTGGTGTGATTACTCTTAAGTTACAAGTGGGCCATGTTGAATTATAATGATAATTAATTTCTATGGTTACATTTTATATATATAGTGGGACACATCTAGTGTTTCTACTCCTTTATTTGTAATGTAGCAATCCAAAAATTTTGGTTCTACCTTTAGACTATTTTATATATTACTCATTAAAATGACAGTTGATGTATATAATATTTATAAGTTAATAAATTTCAATGATTATATAATTAAGGCATCATTAATCTCAATTCAACATAAGTTTCAATGTTCCTAAAAATATCTGAAGATTAAGGGACACACTCAATTTAAACTTATAAGGTAGTTCGATTGCATAGTATTTTCTTGTGAATACTTTCCTTTATCACTTTCTAATTTTAAAATTCAAAATTTCATATTTTAAGCATTGAATAATGGATAATAGATGCTTTAAATTACATGGTTTTAAGTTTCGCATTAAGGTATATTGCATGATCACAATTCATACAAAAAGAAAAATAGTGTATACATAATTAGGTTTGTAAATAGTTTACCCTACCAGCTTCAATTCATTTCATCACTGGAATAAAGTAGGGGAGATATTGATGCTCAAATTTAATAATTAAATTATTGATAATGTTTAATCTTAACATCTTAACTTGCTTGGACATTTTTTTATAAATGTTAAAAATCAAGGTTTTGAATGGGGTCCACCCCTTATAGAGTGGAGAGCTAGATGTTATGATAAAAT
>JARHVA010005963.1:595000-642500 GCA_037957365.1 Torreya grandis | reverse complement strand
CATAGTTTGTATTTTCTCAGTAAAAGAAGCTTCTAAAGAATGTAACAAATTATTTTGACATTCATTTTGTTTATTAAAATCACAGATTTATTTATTTTAAACATAAATAATTGGCATAGTGTTCTTAACAATTGATAGAAGAACCATGAAAAAAACAAAACTAAGTGCAGTAGCATGTAAATAAAATAAATGACTAAAAACTTAAATTGATCTAATGCACATTTTGAAAAGTACATTTTTTATAAAATGGATAGTGTCTTGACATTAAGATAAATTAAATTGGAAATATAAGTTCAAACCAAAAAGGTGATTTAAAGACTTATGGTTAGTTTCTATTATGCAATAAAATACTTTTAATTACTAAATCAATGTTTTAAATAATACTAAAAAAACATTTCATTAATTTTTGAATGAGATTAAAATTTAGTTTGAACTAATTATTTAGAAACTAAGAATATAAAAATGAATAAAACACCAAACAAAATTTATGAAAACTCATTCCACATGGGGAATAGAATATAAAGACTATTTTATGGTTTAAAAAAAATGTATATGCCTTTATGTGTTTTTTTTTTTTTGTTTGAAAAATGATTCCTTAATTTATTTTATTTTGTTTGGAATTAAATAAAAAACTTCATAATATTTAAAAAGACCAAAAATCAACTTTTCAATTTTTCATATTGAATTTAAGGAAACAAGTTTTTTTCTTCTATATATCAATGAAAGTTGATCTATGAAAAACTTATTGAGGAATGAAATTAGAATAATGTTATTTCAATTTTTATATATATAACACACCACATTTAAAATTAAATCTTGCACCATAATGCTAAAATATAATTCAATATTGATAGAAAATAAGATACATTCAAAGATTTATAAAGTTGTAAACCTATGCAAATTAACCCTGGAGTGATTTAAAATTGTTTGCCTAGGTGTCAAAACATAAAAAAATTACTAAGATTGGAATATATATAAAAATAAATTACTAAAAAACTTATGCAATGTACATGTATTAAATGCCAATGCTGATGTACAAATTGTATAGACCAAATTCACTTAAAGTGCTAAGGTCTATGTAAATTACCTACTATCAGATTTACCATGATCTTTGATCCTTGCATAGAAGATTGAGAAAATCTATGTATAAATCAATGAAATCATAGATAAATTTCAAAAGGAGGAATAATGTTGTCTTCACATGACAATATTACAAAATATGGTTGCTTTCATATAATCACCTTAACCTATCTTCATTGTCTAACCTTCCAAAAAAGAAAAGTTAGGTACATATAGGGAAAATTAGGGCAACATGAAGAAGTCTCTAATTTTCCTAATTAGATAATTACATTAAAAATATAATTAGAATATGTGACCCTTTTATAACTAACCTAAGGAAGTTTAATTGACATATAATGGCCATTAGGCCATGTCATAAAAACCCAACGGGAAAAATCACTAGACTAATACCACCCTTAAGAATAGCCTAGGTGAGATGAGAATTAGATCCTAGAATTTAAATCCTAATGAGGTATCAAGTATATAGTGAATAACCTCCATAGGAGAAATAAGAAGGTGGGATATCCCTATCCTCAACGAGATCTTGCAGATGAAAAAATTTGCTTTATGTGAATGTCTTGGTCAGAATATTTGTAGTCTACTCCGATGTTGGATAGTACCAAACATCAATGACTTGATCATTGATAAGCTTTCTGATGAGGTGCATGTGAATTCTCTATGTGCTTGGTTTTTTTATGGAGAATAAGATTCCTACAAATGTATATAGTGCTTTGGTTATCACAATAGATGATTGTTGGCTTATGAAACTTGATACCAAACTCAATGAGAATCCCCTGAAGCCTAATTACCTCAGTGGTGGCGTTAACATCCCCTATGTATTCTACCTTTGTAGACGATAAATAAATTGCATGTTGATTCTTGTTTGACTAAATTAATTGACCCAAACCAAGTGATTAATTGTAGCTTGAAATTGTCCTTCATCTCTAAATATCTCCACCACAATCTAAATCTATGTATTCAATCAAATCAACCTATATTATTGCTCCATAGTGTATCCCATAGTTGAGAGAACCCTGAATGTAGCGTAGAATCTACATAGCTACATGTTAATGAAATTCATGTGGCTTCTACATAAACCAATAAACCATGCCAAATGCATAGGATAAGTCAGGTTTAGTGTGTGAGAGATATATAAGATTACCCACAATTTGTTGATATGGATTTGCATCAACCAATGGTGTATGTTAATCAGCCTTCAGATTCACACCAAACAAGAAGGGAGTAGGATAGGGCTTACAATCAACCATGTTAAACCTCATAATCAAATCAAGAGAATACTTATATTGTGATAAAGTTATCTTAGAATATAACTAAATGATTTCAATCCTGAGAAAGTAATGCAACAATCCCATGTTTGTCATTTAAAATCTATGTGAAAGTAAATTTTTCATTATTGATATGGATGATTTTGAGCTCTCTATGATTAGTAAGTCATCTACATAGATAACTAGGATTGAAAGAGAATCATCTTACCACAAGATGTAGACATTTAGATCTGAGTGGCATCTGGTTAACCTAACTATGAAGATAAGGAGTCCATCTTGGCATACTATGCCTGAGGGACCTATTTGAGTTCATAGATAGATTTCTTGAGTCTATAGACCAAGGAGGAATCTTCCATAAACCCTTATGGTTACTCCATATAAATCTCTTCTTTGAGGTCACCATGTAGAAAATCACTCTTGATGTCCATTTGGTCAATATCCTATCAATGTGTAGCAATGATGGCTAGAGTGAGTATGATAGATGTCATTTGGCTATAAGAACAAATGCCTTAGTGTAGTATATTTCAAGCACTTAATAAAACCCCTTCACAACCAGATGACCTTTGTGATTTTCAATAAACCCATTTGCACGATACTTAGTCTAATAGACCCATTTAGAATGCACCAATTTTCTTCCATGAGGAAGACGGACCAAGTTTGATGTTTTGTTCTTGATTAGGGAACTATACTCTTCCTACATAGTATAATCCTATTATAGAATTCCAAATGCCTCATAAAAGGTTTGTAGATCTAAGGCAATGGCCAAGTAGGCATGTAAAACCCCTAAAACTATGAACATGATTTTCGTATATCTAATAGATTTTAAACCCATTTCTTAGTACTTTGAAGTGTTTATGTAGCCCAAGTGGGATTGGAATTGTATGAGTTTAGAGAATCAAGAGATGCATCACCATCATCTAAAGTGTGAGTGTGAGATGGAGGAGGAGAATCCTCATCACTACTCTTATCACTTGAATTTGAAGAAGAAGAAGAGTCATCTTGATCACCAGGAAGATTTTAGGTGGATATATGTCACTATCTAAGGTGGAATCAATGTCCAGTGAGACTTTTGAAGAGTCTAGAGTTCTAGTAGTGGGTTTAAGTGGGAACTCACTAAAAATTGATTCTCCTTTGAATGATAAAATCATGTGTTTTAGGATGGAAAGCCCTATATCCCTTAGCACACTTTGTATAACCCAAAAAATACAAAACTGACTCAGAGGGTACATTGTCTTGCATTTTTTCTTAGGAATATGGGCTAATGATGGTGATATAAACACGTGAAAGTGATCTATTATAGACTTGAGATTATCCCAAGATTAAAAAGGAGTGATTCCTTTCAATACTTTATGTGGAACATATTTATAAATATAACACACATAGGTGATTACTTTGGCCCAAAACTAAGGAGCAAGAGACTTTGATTGAAGCATGTAGTTGGCCATTTCCTTCAAGGTACAATTCTTATGTTTAGACATACCATTATGTTTATGACTATATGGAGCTATGTGTTACATTTTAATCTTCTTTGATGTTCAAAAACTACCCAAAGCTATTTTTGATATACTCCCCACCATAATTATTCCTTAAGATTTTGATGTTATAGTATGACTGCTTCTCCATAATCATCTTCAAATCATTAAAGAGATAAAATACTTTATACTTTCTTTTGAAAAAAAACACCTAGGTCTATATTAAAAAGTCATATATGAATGTGAGTATGTATTTAGTCCTATTGAATGAAGGTTTTCGAAATGAACCTTTTATGTCACTATGGATAATTTCTAGCTTCTATTTGGCTCTCCTTACTTTTCCCTTGTTATATTTCTATTCTGCATGCTTCCCAAGAATGTATCCATTGCATAGTCTATCCTATAATTTGACTTTAGGCAACCCTAAAACCATATCTTGATGATTGATTTGCTTTAGGTACATGTAGATTAAATGGCCAAAATGTTCATGTCATAGTTTACTCACTCTATCTACATGAGTAGGTAGTGCATCTAAGGGTTGACCTGAGGAAAATTATGATAAGCTATATAGATTAGACTAATGATTAGCCTTCTAATAAGACACTATAGTCTAACTTTGTAGCTCCTTGATAACTACTGAATCAAGTGTGAACTCAACTCACTTCCCCACACATATGTTAGTTATTTGGTACACCAACAAAAGATTGGTACATAGTGATGGAACACATAGAACATCATTAAAGGTCCCATCACATACTTCAATTGATACTTTACCACTGACATATATCAAAGTGTCATCACCCATGAGAATTGAAGGCATAAAACATGGCTCTATTTTTAAAAATAGATCCCCGAAGGTGGCCATGTGATAGGAAACGTCTAACTCAGTAACCCTAGTTGAAGGCTGAGAAGCTACCATAAAAAGTGCCATTCCCTTGTTATTACCTTTTTTCTATCTTTATCTCTGAGATAATCTTGTGTGGATATGTTCTAAGTTGAAGAATTAAGAACACTGATGTTATTATTTTCAAGTATCTTAGTCAAGGTACAAATCTTAGTTTTCATGAACTGAGATTGATCATGACCAAGTTTCTTATAAAACTTCCATTTGAGTTTCTCCTTCTTCATTTTCTCATTTGAGGAGGACTCATTTGACGATGACTTAGGCCTGGCATCTGATTTTTAATTCTTATTATGCTCATGATCTACTTTAAATGGTTTATTGTTCTATTTTCCACTACTAAAAGGCTTCTTTTTATCCTGATTAACAATTAAGGAATATGATTTTGAAGACTTCAGTGCACCCATTTAAAGCAAATTTTCTTGATCCTAAGGCAGATAAGCAATAAAATCATCAAATTATGGAATTTTCCAAGTGTATCCAAGTGCACATTTGGTAGCATGAAATGTAGAGACAAAAAATAAATAGTCATGATGTAGTTTTTCAAGCATCGATAAAATTAACTGGTCATCTATTTTCTCAACTCCACATTGTTTCAATTATAGTATCAATAATTTAAAATTTGTAAAGAATTTGTGTAGGGTGTCATAGTCAATTGACCTCAATGTGAAGAGATTATTTTGTAGCTCATGATTGCTCAAGATGTCTTGCACTCTAAAAAGCTTGTCTAGAATGGTTCAAACTTCATTGGGAGTTTTTGTAGATTTAACATGAAACAAGAGGTCATGAGACATTGACAGACATAACAACCCATAGGCCTCATGACATATATTGTACCGTTTAACCTTGTCTACATCTGTATATGGCTTAGTTTCCTCACACATATTGATTGGATAGAGTCCTTTACCTCTCCAGGTGAGCTATATTTTAAACTTCTATTTGACATAGTTGAATGGTGTGAGTGGTTCAATGTTTAAATCCATTAGTGCATATTATATGGAGACAATTTTTAGAATTTAATTAAAGAAATTAAAATATTACACACAATACAAGTACTCCTTAAAAGTATCAATAAGACCCACCCTTATGATACAATGTAACACACATTTAGTATTGGACATCAAACACTTCTAATAATGTGTCTATGAGAAAATAGTGTGAGATAATGTGAGAGATATGTTAGGCAAAACTAATAATATGTCTAAAAATAAATGTACAAAATGTTTGAATTGAGTTTTAAGCCATTACACCATGAATAAAATTTATTTTAGGAAATCTCTAAAATAATATCACTAATCCATAGATCTTGAAAAAATATACACTTTCAAAACAAATAACACCGAAAAAGGATATAAGGATTGAATGTTATGGAACTTACAAGTTCTTACGTCACATATTCCTAGACCCTTTCCAAAATAGGAATGTTTTTTCCATACATGTGCCTTTTTCAGGAAAAGATATAAATGGAAAAAAACTCAAGTAATGCTACCCCACAAACCCAAGCAATAAAGACCCTCCAAATGTCTGAGTCATTCAATGAAGAGTAATTCAGGTTTAATGAACTACTTTACTTGAGAAGTAATTTCCCTTTGAATTAATGACCCTTCAAAGACTTGATTTGGTGTTCGTAGTGTAATCTAGGTTTTCCAAACTACTTTACTTGATAAGTAATCGACCTTTGATAATCCAAGTAGTGTTCTTCTAGAACCCCAAGTTTGTCTATAAAGAGTAATTCATGTTTCTTAGATTACTTTACTCTAGAACTAGTCAGCCTTGAAGAACCTAAGTAGAGTTATTCTAGAATCTGAAATTGGTCTACAAATATTCATTCAAGTTTCTTGGACTAATTTACTTGATAAGTAATTTCCCTTCACAAACCCAAGTAAAGTACTTCCTCAAACCCAAGTTGGTCTATGGGTAAGTAATTTGAGTTTTCAGACCTTCGTTACTTAAATTCTTAGATTGAAAGTAAAGCAACTTCTAAAACTTGATTTGGTTTACATGTAAGTAATCAGACTTATCAAATGACTTAACATGAAAAAGTGAAGTTACTCACCATTGGAAGTCTGAGTTGGTATTGTAACTAACAATGATTCTAAAGTTTAGATTAGTTATCAGACTCTCCAAAGCATGAAAATTTAAGTTGATCAACTATTGAGCTAATGTAATAATCTCCTATAGATTTGAGTAGCATAGAGGTTTGATGGCATGAAAACTAAGGCAAGCCAAAAATATCCAAAATACTTTAGCTATGAATCATCTATAAGAGACCCGTTTGATATTTCAACCCAAAAAGAAAATGTATAAGGAATTTTTGCACAACAACACATCAAGTACATATTTTGTTAAAAAAAATAGGGTCTTTAAATGCCAAAAAATGAGGAAATTTTTACTATTCGAGAACTAATTCAAGTTTACAGTCAATTTTAACATTTTGGCACCTTCTAAGACCAATGACATAGTCAATTTTGATATCTGAAGCTCCAATAGAAATATTTACATGAATTCTCGAAGGAACCCCACCAAACCCTTATTTTTTTTTGGAATAACAAATATATCAAGATTTTACCATAAAAATTGCTACAATACTAGCAAAAATGACTATGATACCATGTTAGATTAGCCACAATCTTAGATTATTGCATAAAATATTTAACAATCTATGTATAAATCAATGAAAGCATAGATAAATTATAAAAAGAGGAAGAAACTTGTCTTCACATAGTAATATTGCAAAGTATGGCTATTTGCATATAATCACATTATCATGTTTTAATTGTTTAACCTTCTAAAATTGAGAAAGCCTTCAATTTTCCTAATTACATTAAAAATATAATTAGCCTATATGACCCTTTTACAAGTAACCTAAGGGAGTTTAATTAACATAAAATGGCCATAAGGCCATATAAGAAAAACCTAATAGGAAAAATCACTACACTAACACCTACACCACTTGTCAAAAATAGACTATAAATCTTAATCACAAAAGCTAAAATCAATAAAGCACAATTTTTTCAAGATGCCACTTGGCATAGAAAATTAAAAAAATTGCCTTATCTATGAAATTTTTTGAACCAAAGCCTATAGGCATTATACTGATGCCAACATGAATAAAAAGATACTATAGGATGAAAATAAGGATGTATACTTTTGTATAAATT
Source organism: Torreya grandis (assembly GCA_037957365.1). Classification (NCBI taxonomy): domain Eukaryota; kingdom Viridiplantae; phylum Streptophyta; class Pinopsida; order Cupressales; family Taxaceae; genus Torreya; species Torreya grandis. The sequence continues at coordinate 634,621 of JARHVA010005963.1, read as the reverse complement.
ATATCTAAGTTTTGAAAACTAAAAACCTATCATAGCATAGTTATTAAGAGTCAAGCCATGGATTGAAATGAGTTTTAAAAATATGTATCTTTTACACTTTTTTTATGTGTAAAAAATGCATGAACTAAGACAAAGAAAGGAAATAGATGATTATTAATATTTAAATTTCTTTAAAATCATGTATGCCATATGAAGTGTTAATGATGAAAATTGCATTTGATCTTAATCAATCAAAAATGGGAAGTTTCAAGCTGTGCAATATTGTAGCTTGAAACAACCTCCAGATTTTAGAGAAGCTGGTTTCTTCTTTTGTATCAAGTGTTTGGGAGAAGGGTTAGGAAATTAATCAGAAATGAAATTGCAGGAAATGAAACCTATCTATGGTGATGTGCCTAAGTGTAATCCTAATCCTAACTTGAGCACAGTGAGACTATATGTAAGACTGAATTACATTTAAGAGCAGACAAGTGCATGATCAATGTAGAAGATAGAAATAATAGAAATAGAGGCTCACAACAGAGGTTTCTTTTTTTGAGATAGAAAATGTCAATAAAGGCATAGTGCTCAGTCTCCTTATAAGAATATTCCAATCACATAAGAGGCGCATAAACATGTATAGTTATGTAGAACTTCTAACTCAAGAAAATAGAACAAAAGCAAATGACATTCCTAATCACAACTCTAGAAAATCTACAGTCTAAACTACCTTTGCAAATGACATAGATAATATCAACCAAGGAATATAATTCAATCTTCTTAATTCATTCAGCCATATAAAAGGCATAGAAACATGCATAGTAACATTAAATTTACAACTCAAGAAAATGAGACAAAAGAAAATGATATTACTTGTCAAATTCTAGAAAGTCTAAAACTATAGAATGTCCCCCTCTTTTTTATTTTTAGTTCTTCTTCTTATATAGTCTTCTTCCATCATCCCATTTCTTGCATAATTCTACTCCATTCTTAGCTCACAAGGGACAAACAGATGATGCTTTCAATGCCTTGGTTGCATTTTGGTCTTATCAAGAACTGCTTTGATTGCGGCATTGTGATTCATGACTAGTGCCTCCTTCCATGCCTAAATTTCTCATTCCATCACATGCTTAGCTACTCAACTGTCTATTCTGCCTCCACTTATAAGGGACAAAGAGATGGCCCTTTTAATGTTTCCAGGCTCCATAAATCTACCCTATGAATTGTTTCATCTACCTAGAATAACTCCCACTGAGTTTCCCTCCATCTTTACTATAATAGATAGATGAACACTCTGTTCTATTGAAATGGAAGTCAAGCCATGGAAATTCTCTTTATTGCTTAGAAGGCACCAAAAAATGACACTTGGCACTTTCTACCTAATTTACCGAAGACACGTGGCATGTTCCGCTTTCTCTATATTTTGCTCAGGAACACTCTGCCTTTGACACCTGTCATAATCCACTTCCTTGATACTTAGCAATTTTAACAAAATAAAACTCACCTCATTCCTTGCCTGATCAACTTTTAAAAGGGGGATAGATGCACGTGGTAGTCTTCACATGTTGACACTTGGCACTTCCACAGACTCTTAGAGTAACACTTGAGACCCACCACAATCTTTATTTGGCAATGAAGCTTAAAGATGGTCTCTTACAATTTGACATGTGGCAGCCTCCATTGCTCTTGGGAAGATACGTGGCATCTTCTGCTTTTCCTACTAGGGGGATGTGGCATCTTCCACTGTTTCTAGGAATTGAGTAGAAAGGGGCTCAGAGAGTGACACTTGGTAGCATCCACTACTCTTCAGCACTTAACAAAATGATACAATGCCTTTTTGTGTTGGACCAAAGCATTGAACCTAGGCATTGAACCAAAGTCTCCTAGTTACTGATACGTGGTGACTTTCACTTTCCTCTAAAAAATGTAGTTTAGGACCTCCCGCTACTGCCACCTAGAATTTTTTGCATCATCCTATTGCTTAGCTCATTGAAAACCCATCAAAAAATAGAGTGAACATAGCTACCGATATGAGATGCAGATGCTAACACATGGTGCATTCTACTTAGCTGCTATTAGATACGTGGCACAATCTGTGGCTTTCCTAAAAATTATGAAAAGTGTCTGAGATGATGCCAGTTGGTCAGCTTCATGTTTTAGAAAGTGACACTTGGTGGCTTCCACTCAAATTTAATACTTAGGTAAAAATGAAATGAAAGAAATGAAAAATGGGAAAGAGAACCTATGTTCGGACTACGCCACTTGGCAGCTTCCGCTGCACTTTAATACCTAGATGAAAAATGAACCCACGCTCTACTCCAAAATTTTGCCGCCATGACCAAGGCATGTGGGAACCAAAATTGTAGTACGCGATTGAAAATTTGAAAACAACGTAGAGTAAAAATATACTCTACAATTATTGGTGACCCCCAAGACTTTTGGGCCTGCTCAAAAAGAAACCTGACTCTCACTCTGTCAAAATTTCAAAATTTTATGGCTTCAAAAGTGTTGTCTGGTAGATGGACCATTCATGGTCAGATAACCCTTGCTTGTTGTGCAACTCAATGAATGCTAGATCAAGGTTAATGATATCCTTGTGTGAAAAAGATTACAAAATTTGGATCGTAGCTTTCAATTTAAATTCCAATTGGGAAATAGGAACTAGAACAGCTTTGATTTCTGAGACTGAGGAATCATCCCTCAAGTCTTGGAAGGATGTTTAATCCCTCTATTTGGCCAGTAGCAATGGTTCAATTGGATTAACCCTTAGCATCATGTTGACATCTAGAAATGGAGAAGGAAGGCCTAGTTACACCAGATCTTCAATATGTTATTTCATCTCGCCGATGCCTTCTTTCATGACTTTGAGAAGCTCTTTACAACTGTTGGTTGTGACATTGCAACTGAGCACCTCATTGACCCATTTCATAGTGACCATTCTGTCAGTGATTCCCATGGCTACCAATGTCACATCCATTGTGTTTTAGATCTTCTGCAATAGGGTTTGGGAGTCCATGACTCTATTAGATACTGTAGCCAGAGTCTTTTGCATTGAATCTTTCACCTTCTCACAAAATTACTGTGTGTTGAGCAGTAAGGTGAGAGATGGCTTGAGATAAATAATCTCTGAAGAGAGTCTCTCCCATGTTGACTTGTAGAGCTCCTTCACCAGTTGTATCACTCTAACACCTCTTGGCCTATTAGCTAGCTCTATTGTTAATTGCACTATTCTCTATTGCTTCACTTGGAACTAGGCTTGAAAAGCCATAGCCTTATTTTGTTCATCCAATAGTCTCTGTTGTGATTGGGTAACTTGCAACTGAAGTCCTTTGACTCTTTCCTACAACGCTACTTTTTCCCACCTAAGGGCTACTATTGCATCTTTTGCAAGTGCAAGCTCTATTTTTAATGAATCATTTTATGCCTAAACTGCCTGATCAGTCTAAAGGGAAATAGTATATTACAACTTTTTATTCAGGCTTGTTATTTCATTATCTTTCTTATTTATTTCTTTGGCCAAACTACTATAGTTTGCCTTTTCTTTGGCCAAATCAGACTCCATTTTCTATAGTCTTCTTGATGTTTTCAAATAATCCTCTATGACTACAGAAGTGGATTCTATCAGTAGCTCAACTCTATCTTGGGGTTCGAACAGGGACATATCAATAACCACTACGTTCATCATATAATCCTCTAGCTACATTTGCTCGCTCAGCTTGACAATGTTGGGTGACAAATGGGTCACTATCAACTGCTACTGAATAAGGTAAAATTGTGACTATAGGAGTGGGATAGCCGGTGCTTTATTCTCTTTGGTTTTATTTTTCTCCATACGGGCTTCTCTTGCCTTCCTAGTAGCATCAGCTTGCATTTGGAAGGTGGAAGGGGATGCAATGTACCCTCTCACAAAAGGATATCCCTATGGTAGGCCATATTGAATAGGTAGTGGTTGGGTAGGGGCAAGCTAGAGGGGCATCTTTCTGGGAATAGAGGGGGAGAAATGTGGTAATGTTAGGGCTTGAGGCACCAAAGATGGGGTGAATTGTGAAATGGGGATGGCAAAGGTGATAAGAGGTGTCATTTGGTTGGGCGGAGGCATCATGCCAATAGGGAAAGGAACAAATTGAGAGGGAGGAGGATAAGTATTACTTACTTGAGGGGGAAATGTAGTGCCTTACACTTGGCACTGTGAAGGTTCTTCTTCCTTTGAATTTGGTTGGAACTGCACCCTCTTTCTCCTCTTGGGTGTCTCTAAATCTGGCTGCATCTGCTTCTCTTCCACCTATATTATTGTTGGTGGTGCATGTGGAGAACCAGGGATTTCAATCACTCCCCATAATGGGGAATATTTTGGTGGTGAAGACACCACACTCCTTTGTTGTTCTACAGTAGCTACAACTTGCTCTGAGGCTTGTGGTTGCTAGCTTGGTCCCGCTCTGGCCTCTTACCCTATACTAAGTGTCAAAAATTGGCTTGTTTTTGGGCTAGATGTAGGGGAGGGATGACACTCATCCTAGAATCCCTCCCATATTTCATCTAAATCCACACTTTCAAAGGTATTAGTGGTTTGAGAAATTTCTTGCCTATATTTCCAATAGGCCTCAATCTTCTCCACATCCCAACCTTTGTTCTTCAATGTCCTTCTCAAACCAAAAGTCATCCTGACTTTGGGATCATAATCCCTCTACTTATCATAGAAGGTTTCCCATTGCCTATTATGTGGTAGGGACAAATCTATCAAATCAACATAGAGAGCAAGAGCATCTTCTGTAGGGTTTTTTTGGCATCCCAAAAAGGGCAGCCTTCATGTGCAATATTGGCCCCAATCCTATTGGTCCTTACCGAGGAATCTATGTAATCACTTGGGTCATAAACCCATTTGTCTTCGACTAACAGGAACCCCAAGAAAGCCAACTTTCTTAGTAACACAGTCTCAGCATCTCTGGCTTCTAAACTCATGTTGCCTGCCATCCACGAGAGATTGTACATTTTCCTCTTCTTCCCAAAACCATACTCATTATCGACTATTGACACCTGCATGGTAACTTCTAAGAAGGATAACCTAAGAGTTAAGGTCTTCAATAGAAACACTGGTTCCCCACAGAAACCATGAACCCTTATGATCATGTGGTGGGAGCCAAAATAAAAGTCACATGGGATTGGATAACTGACTAGGAGGTTCGCAACACTTGGAAATAATCTATTTATGACAGGTTCAAGGCTAAGGCAACAAAGAACAGGGGTAATGAATATTTCCCAAAAATCATATAGGTCACTAGTTCTCAATAAAATGTGTGTTCATGCAGACACAGGAATGGTCCTTTGTGGGTCAAAAGCTGGGTCATATATGTTCAGATTGATATGTTGGGAGAAGAGGTCGATGGTTTGATATAATATGAGATGGAACAAATAAGAGGAATACTTGAATACGCCTTTTGATCTAAACCAAGTCAGCTATTATACTATCTAAAAGGTAATGTGCTCCAAAAAGTCAAGTCAATACTCCTACATCCTGTCGACTATCTTCAGCCTGGAAAGGATGACCATTTCTTCTGCATATACCACCATGTCATCCTTTATGCCAAAGATGAGATCCACCATTGACAGCGTGTCTTGGCAAGCTAGCACAAACTATGTTCTTGGTGTAGGAAGCATGGGTACCATGGTATCACCATCAGTAATTTGTAACTCAGACCTCAAAACCCTTGTCTAAGTGTTGACATTCACCCACATTCTTTTTATTCTATAAATAGTGGGGAATGTAGCGGTATTGTCATAACATAGGGCTTGCATGTCCTTGATAGCTTGTGGTGTGATCTACAGCATGAAGGGGGACCTATTGAATGGTGCAAGATGGTGCATGGAGCAAGTTTGTGCATAATTCAATCAAATCAGGGCATGGATGCACAGTTGGAATAATGAACTAAGCCAATTGTGAGGTTCATATCTTCATTTCAAACGTCTCATATTGCCCTACTCTGGCCCTTAAAAGACACCTTTGGTGTGCCCCTTCTCTAAGATTCTTGCTACTAGTTTTTTACAAGATTGGGTCTATGATTTCATCTACGTAATCCTTTACCTTTGAGTGGTCACTGGCTTGACCAACTCCTAGGATCCTGTTTCTTGGATAGGTTCTCGACCATTGCACAAGAGCTATAGCATATGATTTACTAGCCAAAAAACTATCAAGAGATCCATGTGTCCCAGCTCCTTGTTATGAAGATGATGTTCCCACCATCTCTAACTCTTTTAAAAAATACCTGGTATGGACCTTGTGCAAGATAGAAACATGCTTGTTAAAGCAAATTTCACTAGGCGCTAACAATCACAATGAGTAGGATAGCTTCACAGGTGTAGGAATGCTTGAGAATTTGTAAACTTTAAATCTTACTAAGGGATATTTATGGACCTATTAAGTCCCAAATAACATTAAATTTAGATGACTATTAGCAGATCCTACTCAATCTTCATAAAATAGTGAGGTGGACATGCTATGCAAGTTATGGTGTAAGGTACCTTAGAGATTTTGAAATATTTGAGAAGCATTTAATGTGGCAAAATTTAAAGAATACAAAAAACTTCTAAGCCACCAACTCTGTGTTTAAAACACTTATTTAAAAGAAAAGTGGGAAAACAATAACAATGTGAGAATGGGAAACTACCTAACAACATTAATTAAGCATCCTCATCTCCCTTTGGGATCGAAAACAAAATTTCTAACATCTTCTTTATGACAAGCCAATTTTAGTTGCCATATAAGTGACTGAAATAGGCATATCTTTGGTGAAATGTCCTTTGGATAGGCCACATGGGTTTGCCTACAATTGAGTGAGTCTGAGTCAAACATGCTTTTGACATCTGTAAGCTCTTCCTACTCTTAAAAACCCATCAAATACTGGTTCTTCATGCTATCATTTCCTATCAAGAAATTAGTGGTTGTTGGTTCTCCACTTTGTGTCTTTTGATATCCATCATCTTTTGGCTTATCTCCTTCTGCCTCATTTTTGGGTTTCATTGCATCATCATGCTCCTTGATGATTTCAACTTCTTGAAAGGATAAATCTAAATGCTAGCATCCGCTCTACATATTTAGCTGAGTCTCGATGTTGTCTTCTCCATATTTGGCTAGTTTATAGCCTTCTTGAAGAATAGTGTCACCTCTCTCAATGACTTGATCAAGGGAGTGTCCATGTTCCTCCATATCTTCTTGCAAAGTGAGAAAATAGTTAGAAATGATCTCTTCCTCATCAGAGGTTAAGACAAAAGCTTGTGACTTATCTTTAGGTTCATCAAAAGGTGTACCTATATTGATTTCCTCCTCATCTATCATGAAATCTTCTTGACTAGCCATGAACTGAGTATACTCTTTTTCAAAGTTTTCAGCTGATTTATGATCTTCTTTCTTCTAACTTGGAAACTTGTCATCATGTTGAAGAACTAAAGGATTGGTATAAGAGGTATCCTTTGGTGTAGGCTCCCCTTTAAGGTCTGAAATCTCTTTCTCTCTTTCTTTAAGCAATCTCATCTTTCCTTCTAATTCTTCAACTTGCTTAGCTAGATTTTCTTGAAAAAGTTTTTCTTGGAGTTTGTAGGAATCATCATAGGAGTGGGCAGTGTATGAAGACTGAGATGAAAGGCAAGAAGATTCTTGAGGAATGGTGAGAGGGACCTGAGGAGAAAGTGAGGGTTTATAGTCCACTTCCCTTGCTACCAATATAGACTTGACATTATTGGGGAAATAACCTTGACAGGTTTGATTTGGCTCATGAGCAGGGGTTGCGTACATTTGATATGAAACTTGTGATAGTGAATGTGTAGGTTGATATACTTGGTAAGGCTATCTCTCATGAATGCTCAGCTTCTCTTCTATAAATGCAATCAAGCCACATACATCCAACATTTCATATGTAAGCTTTTGCTAATTTGCCCTTTCAATGGGATCCCACTCACTTTTAATCAGATCTGCTGCATCCCTTACTTGATGGATGACATGATTAGAAATTTCTTGTCCACATCCCCTTCTGTTGTCAAGCTCCAATACATATTTTTTATATCCCAGTAATTCTTTTTTGAAGGTGAAAACAAGATTAGGCTGAGCATGAGATGTGACACATTGGGGAGACTAGACATAAGACTAGTATAGCTCATGACAGGGCTAAGGTTGGTCATATCAGACCTATGAAAGGCAAAACTCATTACCATATGTATCCTTGTTACTTGACGTGATTCTAGGAGAAACTTGCTCTTGATTAAAAATATATGAAGGAGAATAAGACCCATAACTATGAGTAACAGAATTATACATACCAAACAATGATTTCTTGATGATACTAGACTGCTTAATTGGCTGATTCAACTCAGAGTGGCCACTGGTGTTGATAAGGTAAAGACCTCCAAAGGCTAGTTGGCCGAAGAACACACCAAAATTCCTCAACTCCTTGAAAGATTTGTCCCACTAGGCATGCCAAAAATTGTTGATGATGAAAATTTTGGTTGATCTTAATCAATCAACAATGGGAAGTTTCAAGTTGTGGGATATTGTGGCATGAAACAACCTCCAAATTTTAGAGAAGCTAGTCTCTTCTTTTGTATCAATTGTTTGGGAGAAGGGATAAGAAATTAATCACAAATGCAAATGCAAGAAATGAAACCTAACTATGGCGATGCACCTGAGTGTAATCCTAATCCTAACCTGAGCACAGTGAGACTATATGTAGGACTTAATTACATTTAAGAGCAAAAAAGTGCATGATCAATGTAAAAGATCAAAATAATAGAAATAGGGGCTCACAATAGAGGTTTCTTTTGTTGAGATAGAAAATGTCAATAGAGGCATAGTGCTCAATCTCCTTATAAGAATCTTCTAATCACATAAGAGGCGCAAAAACACGTACAGTTATGCAGAACTTTTGACTCAATAAAATAGAACAAAAGCAAATGACATTTGCCAATCACAACTCTAGAAAATCTATAGTCTAAACTACCTTTGCAAATGACCTAGATAATATTAACCAAGGCATAGAGTTTAATCTTCTTAATTCATTCAGCCATATAAAAGTCACAGAAACATGCACAGTTACATTAACTTTACAACTCAAGAAAATGAGACAACAAATGATATTACTGGTCAAAATTCTAGAAAGTCTAAACCTATAGAATGTCCCCCTTTTTTTCTTTTCAGTTCTTCTTCTTATATAGTCTTCTTCCATCATCCCCTTTCCTGCATAATTCTAGTATGTCCTTAGCTCAGAAGGGACAAACAGACGGTGCTTTCAATGCCTTGGATGCATTCTAGTCTTATCAAAAATTACTCTAACTACGGCATGGTGATTCATGACTAGTACTTCCTTCCATGCCTAAATTTCTCATTCCATCACATGTTTAGCTACTCAGCTATTTGTTCTACCTCTGCTTACAAGGGACAAATAAACAGCCCTTTTAATGTTTGTGGGCTCCAAAAATCTACCTGGTGAACTGTTTCATCTACCAGGAATAACTCCTACCGAGTTTCCCTCCATCTTTGCTATAACAAATAGATAGACACTCTATTCTATTGAAAGGGAAGAGGACACTTAATCAATCCATGGAAATTCTCTTTATTGCCTAAAAGGCACCGGAGGACGACACATGGTGCTTTTTGCTTGATTTATCGAAGACATGTGGCATGTTCCACTTTCTCTATGTTTTTCTCAAAAATACTCCACCTTTGACACCTATCACAATTTGCTTCCTTGATACTTAGAAGTTTTAACAAAATAAAACTCACCACGTTCCTTACTCGAGTAACTTTTAAAAGGGGGATAGATGCATGTGGCACTCTTTGCATGTTGACACTTGGCATTTCCATAGACCCTTGGAGTAACACCCGGGACTCACCAGAATCTTTATTTGGCAATGAAGCTCAAAGATGGTCTCTCAAAAGTTGACATGTGGTGGCCTCTGCTGCTCTTGGGAAGATACGTGGCATCTTCTACTTCTCCTACTAGGGGGATGTGGCATCTTTTGTTGTTTTCAGGGATTGAGTAGAAAGGGACTTGGAGAGTGACACTTGGTAGCATCTACTACTCTTCGATACTTAACAAACTGATATGATGCCTTTCTATGTTAGACAAAATCATTGAACCTAGGTGTTGAACCAAAGTCTCTTAGTTGCCGACACATGGTGACTTCCACTATTTTCTAAAAAAGGTAGTTCAAGACCTCCCGCTACTGCCACCTAGCATTTTTTGCATGATCCTATTGCTTATCTTATTGAAATCCCATCAAATAATAGAGTGAATGTGGGTGCCGATATGAGATGCAGATGCTGACATATGTTGCGTTCTACTTAGCTACTATTAGATACGTGGCATGATCCGTGGCTTTCCTAAAAATTACAAAAAGTGCCTCAGACGATGCTAGCTGGTTGGCTTCATGTTTCAAAAAGTGACACTTGGTAGCTTCCCAATCAAATTCAATACTTAGGAAAAAATGAAATGAAAGAAATGAAAAAGGGAAAAGAGAACCTATTTTTAGACTATGCCACTTGGCACTTTCTACTGCACTTTGATACCTAGATGAAAAATGAACCCATGCTCTGCTCCAAAATTTTGCCGCCATGACCAAGGCATGTGGGAACCAAAACTACAGTATGCAACTAAAAATGCAAAAACAACATAGAGTAAAAAAATAATCTACATGAAGAAGCTCTAAAAAAAACTACACAAAGAGGAAATGAAGAGATTTAATGAAAAAATGGTGAGCCTGAGAACTTGATGCAAAAAGGATTAAAAACATGTATACAATAGTACGTGCATTGGGATAAGCTAAGATTCAAGTTAATAAAGCCATTATAGAAAGCAATAAAAAAATTAACGTTCTTTAAAAATCAAGAAGGCTATAAATAAAGTAATAAGAAGAAATCTCAAACCAAAAAAAAAATTGAAAAAAAAATTCCTTTATAAACCTGGAAAAAAGGTTATGGAAAAATATTCTTTCCTCCTATAAACCTTGATCAAATTTCTCAAATATCAACATTAGAAATGGTTATCTCTAATGCCATAATAGAATTTTACTAAGAATTGATTGCTTAAATTAATTAAATAAACAATATTACCTTAAAATGAGCACAAACCACAAAGTTTAGACAAATGATTTGATATGTAGGAAAAACTATTGAATAATGAGAAAAACCCACATTTTATTAATGAAATTTTTGATAGGAATTACTCCAATTAAAATAGCATATAAAATATATAAGAGAGAGAGAGAGAGAGAATGGATTCAACCCAAAGAGAGCATCAAAAGGATGCAAGATCAATACGTAAAACAATAAGAATGAGAGTGTTGAGAAATGAGAGGGGAAGACTCTTTTAATAGAGAAGGAAAAAGAGAATGGGAGTTACAATGAATTTTATGATTAACTTACAAGCCTCCTTTATGTGTGCCACTTATGACCATTTTATTTAGAGAGTGGATGGAAGTGTGTGCCAAATGGGGGAAAGAGATTTACATGCAAGTAAAGTTAAATCCAACAAGTGGACTAGAGAGGTGAGCAACAACTCAGAAAGGTAGAAATAAATTTTATTTATAAATAAAATAATTACACACATAACAAAGACCTAGTATAAACCTAAAAACCTATAATAAGGACCCAAATTAAGATTAATTCTCTAACAGTTACTTAACATAGTTATATATTATATTCCCTACATTGGCAAGGACAATAAGGAAACACATAGCAAGAGGAACCTAAAGTATCATAATGAATCACATTTCTGGAATGAGTTTATCACATTAAATTAAGTATTTTAATAAATATTACATGAGGTTAGGTAAGAAGTAATAATAGTGACATCCCCTAAGTTTGGGGTTTTACACTACCACTTTGGTGCCAAAAAGGAACATAATATTGAATTTATTTAAAAGGTTTTTTTTGTACTTATATTTTATTTTTATTTTGGATTAAAACACAAACTAGATAAAAAAAAAATATTAATAGGCATAAATTTTAGTTTCATGAATGTAAACTTCTTTATTGATTCTCATTGAATAAATAATATATTACATAAGAGTTATTTAGAAAAGCTCAACTCAAAGTTTGAGTTGACATGAATAATTTAAAAAATATAAATAAATCAAAATCTACTTAAAGTTAACTGACCCATATAAGTTTTAGAAAGTTGTTATTAGTAATTTCATCTTCTAGTAATTCTTAATTGCAATTGTTAGATGTTTTGCATGCAAGCTTGGATGGGCGTCAAAATCTCCATGTATACTCTAAACACTAAAAATTAACTTATGGACAAATTTGAACTGAATTTCATATTTAGTTAGGAAAATATGTTATTTTAAAAAAAGGAAAAATCATGAAAAATTATTAAAATATATTCTTAGACCCTCATATGATCGCATATTACCTTTGAAATTTTATGAAAACATCCCTAACTGGATGGGATGGGTTATGGCTAAATTAATTTTTTTGAGATAGTTAATTTGGCACAAAATAGAGTTCAAACAAAGTTGTGCATCAAAATTTATGGCCTCCAAATGTTTGGTCTCTATATCATTCTACTATGATTAAAGACAACTCAACTCCCATGAGTTATATTGATTTAAACCCTACTATTTATAGTTACAAAAAAAATTTATCATCCATTCTCAAATCTAAGATTTGTATTCTTATTTTAGTCCTTTCCATTATAATAAATACAAGTTATAAATTCCTTGCCTTGTGTGCGTCATCTTCTTATCCATAACTTATCTTATCTATTCTTTTTTGTTTCTTTAGTAATTGATGTTACCAATTTTTTGCATCATATTCTTCACCTTAAAATTATTATCAAAATAAATGATATAAATATTAAATATTTAGAAGATATCAAAATTATTTTGTAAACTCTCCTCATAAGCATTATCAATTATTTTCTTTACAATTATGCATGGACAAATTTTCATGTAATTCAACATGTTTTATGTGCATGTTGAAAATATTTCTTTCTTCAAGTAAACCATCACTGAATATCCTTATTCAAATACCTTTGACCATATTCTTACATCTTCTACTATTTCATACATCTCATAAATTTATTGTAGCTTTATTCTCACTTATTCTTGTAACTATTGTATATGTTAAGTAAATGTTTCTGCATCATCACTAACACATGTATTATATAACTACACAAAATATAAAAGACCCATATCATAATTCCCACAATTAATTTAAAATGATGATTTTCCTATTGTTTTTTCATTAAACTATTATATGCAAACGCAGCCTATGTTAAATCTAAGTTCCATTGTTTGGGCTTCTCTCTACCCATGTATTTCAAAAAAAATTCTAAAATCCATATTTACAACCTTTTTATATCCATATGTTTTTGGGTCTTATACACTACTAAATTATATCTGAGTTTCTAATTTATTCCATAATGTTCTCTTAAAATGACTTATAAATTTTGTGTCCCTATTTTGTATAATAGTTATTGGAACATCATGAAAGATCACCTATTAAAAAAATAATTCTGAAACTCTAGTGGGATCATTAGTTTTCTTACATGTAATAAAATAAACCATCTTAGAGAACCTATCTACAAAAATAAAAATTAAATCATTACATCTATGTGTGTTTTATAGCCCCAAAACAAAATATATACTCAAATTTATCCATGTTCCTCTTAGAATAGTTAATGGAATACATACAACCATATATTTTATGCATCAGCTTTAGTCACTTGATCTATTCTACATATTTAAACATTCCTTACTACATTTATCTGCATATTTAGCCAAAGATAGTTATCCTAAATGCAATATATTATCTTAGCCTTAGCAAAATGTCCAAGTAAGAAACTATTGTAAATTTATATTATAATATTATCTCTTCGAGACCTAATTGGAATATATAGTCATTTTCCTTTGATTAGATAGCCATTATGTATAATACACTTCTAAAAAATAGTACCTGTCTCCCCTAATGATGGATTTATCCAATGCTTAACCTTCTCTCCAAGATATAGATCAATATCATATAATTCCTTAACTTCATATCTAACTCGTTGACTTACCATAATTGTTAATAACTTCACTCTCCTCATCAAATCATTGGCTACTTGATTCTGCTTTCTTGATTTACATTTAAAAATAAAAGTATATCCCTATAAAAATTACACCTACTTTTCATATTGTTTATTTATCTTCTCTTGATTATTCACATCATTAAATGCCTCATGATGTGTAAAAAGAATAAATTAGTTAGGCACCATGTAATGACTACAATGTATTAATTCATTTGCAATGTCATAAAGTTTAATTTCATACATATAACAGTTCTTTCTGAGTTCATTAAATTTCTCACTAAAATATTATATTGGCATTCCTTCTCGACTAAACACAATATCAGTTCCCACAAGTGAAGCATCATAACTAATCTCAAACACTATTATTATTTGGTAATGCTAAATTCAATTTTTTTGTAATCTTATTCTTCAACAAATCAAATCCTTCTATTATTTCCCATGCCCAAAATTTATTTTCTTCTCATGAAATATCATTAGTGCAAAAATACTACTAATATTTTTCATGAACTTTATATAAAAAAATTCTAACCCATAAAAATTTATTACCTTTGCAATGTTATTTGCAATATGCCACTCAATAATTACTTTGACCTTGTCTTCATCCACTCTTACACCATCTATTAAAACTACAAATCTTCAAAATATGAAATTATTCTACATAAACCTACACTTCCTTAAATTTTCATAGAGCTTCTCATTTCTTAAATACTCCAAATACTATTATCAAATGCCTTATGTTATCTTTTTTAGTCTTACTATATACCGAAATATAATTAAAATAAACCACCATAAAATTACAAATGTAATCTCATAACGTTATATTCATCACCCTCATAAATATGTTGGGTGCATTAGATAATCTAGGTGGCTTCACCATCCACTCATATAATCCATAACTATTAATGATTGTTCCTTTCCATTAATATATTCTATGAATATGAACATAATAGTAATGACTCCTTAGATCAATCTTACAAAATTATTTTTCTTTTATAGAAACATCGATCATATTATTTAAGTGAGGTTTATTGAAGTTGTCTTTGAAGGAAATTTTATTAATTCTTCACCTATCTATACACATCCTTCAGCATCCTTATTTCTTTGGAGTTATAATTTATGATGTTTAACATGGATTCATGTTCTCTCTGCCTACACCCTTTCTCACCAATTTAATATCTTGTTTATTCACATATGCATATTATGTTGGACTCATCCTGTAAGTTGATTGATTTGGTACATGTTATCTTCAAATCCAATTAATATGATGTTAAATGTCTGTTTTTGGGGGTAAACTATATGAAAACACATCAGGTATAACATTTTAATATGCTTCTAGCACTTCTACTACTTTTAGTCATATTTTCACCACTTTTGTGTCTTCTTATTTTGTTATTAATGCATAAAATCAATTTTTCATCATCATGTCTTTGATAGTTTGTTTTTTGGAAAACATTATTTCATCCTTTCCTTTTTTCATAGGTAATAAAACTACCTTTGTACCACATTTCTAAAAATTATATATGTTTGTTACTTTATCATTAATTAGTTTTCTATCAAATTCCCATGGCTTTCCAAATAAGACATGAAATACATCCATTGGTATAACATCATACCATATTTCATCCTTTTAATTTTTTCCTATATAAAACTTGATTAAGCAATTTTTATCTAATCTAGCTTCATCCTATTATTTAAACCATGAATTTTGATAAGGAAAAGAATATCTTTCATGTCATAAACATTGTTTATCAATCATGTCCTTAGAAACCATATTTTAACAACTGAAATGATATATACTTACTTTGCATATCTTACTTCTTGAGGTGCACTTTTTTATAAAAATATTTGTTCGCAACCATGAATCACCACCTTATTATACACTTGTTCTTTCCTTGGAGAAATCATTGTTCTCCTCATCATTAGATTTTATTTAATATGTACTATTATAACTTCAATTTTTTATTCTTCTATCTCAACCTTGACTAACTTCAATCTTGGGGGATCCTCTTTCCTCATTTCTTGATGATGATAAATTGGACACTCAAACATCGTATTCTTTTATTTAGTATATTTATAACAAATAAAATACCTCCCTTGATTTGGAAACTACCTTATATCATCACCATAGCCTCATCCTCTCTGAGACCCTCTTACTCTTTCTTGGTATTGAGACCCTTGTCTATTATATTCATACATTTTTTACCATGTGATTAATCTATTTTACCAATATTAATCCCACCTCTAGTGTTATTGAACCCACCTTATCCCCTTAATGGATGGGATTTTCCTTTTCTTATCCCAATTGACGTTTCAAAAGTATTTCTATTTTATCATTCTAATTTCAAAGATAATTTACAAATATCCTTCATGTAAAGTATTATATGCACGCTCAATTCATCTTGAATAAGAAACTTTATATCATTTACATACCTTACAACCATAGGTTATTCTATTTCATCATGTAACACTTTTATGAAAAGCTTGTATAAAACATCTATATACTCTTATATACTTGGATCATTTTGCCTTAAATTATTATATATTATGAATAGGATTTGTGAATAATCCATAGGAATAAATTTCTCCCTCAACTTGTTCTTCATCTTACTTCACATGTTGATGTCCTCTTTAGTCATTATCCATCTCTCTTTTTTCAAGTGATCCCAGCAAATCATTCCGTGAACTTCCATTTTTTACATGAAAACTTTAATTAATTTTTTTCTCTCTAGGTATTTCATCCAAAAAAATTCTCCATGTCATTCATATAATCTATCAACTCCTTATGTTGTAAACTACCTTCATAATTTAAAACAACAACATTGATCTCTTCATTTCTTTCCTCTAAATCCATTATCATCATATTTTTAGTAAATGGTGGTTTTTATCATTATCATTCTTATGGATTTCAACTTCCTGATCATATCCTTATTTTTTTATCTTCCATTCACATTTGCCTTTTATTTGAGATAATTATGATTAATTATTCCACTTATCTCTATAGCTTTTTCATAGTCATATTCATCTAATAAATTCATCCTTATGCTTATCCTCTCATCATCTCTTACACCTATTATTACATCACATAATATTCTCCAAGTATATTTTTTCAAAACCAATAATAATTCACTAAGATATAGCCTCAAATATTTGAACTTATTCTCATACTAGATGATGAAAACACATACTAGCTAACTAAAATATAAATAGGAATAAAATTAAAAAATTACATGGAAACAAACTTCTTTATTGATTATCATTGAATGAATAAAATATTATGTAAAATACTTTAAATAAATGTAAACATAGAATTATATTTGATATATATAATTTAAAAATAGAAATACATAAGTAAAAAGCTACTCAAATCTAACTGAACCATGCTATTTTTATAAAATTGCTATATTAAGTAAATTTGACCTTCTAATAATTTTTTAACTGTTAATTTTAGAAGTATAACATGTAATCTCAGATGGGCCTAAAAATATCTATATAACTACTGAAAACTAAAACTTACCCAAGGAATGGATTTCAATGGATGTTCGCGTTTAGTTACAAAAATATGTTATTTATAAAATTTAAAATAATCTCAAATAAATATTAAAATATATTTCCATAATCACAAATAGTCACATATGACCTCAAAATATTCAGAAATAATCCCCAACAGAATAGGATAAGTTATGTTTGAATTAAAATTTTCAATATTGTTGTTTTGGTGTAAATTAGAGTTCAAACAAAGTTACAGATCAAAAATTATGCCCTCTAATTATTTGGTCTCGTCATTTATTTCACATGTTGAAATATATATAATGTCATAATTCAAATTAATTAATATATATATATATATATATATATATATATATATATATATATATATATATTGGATAAATTATCATCTAATATTTGAATATAGTGTAACTATGATGTAGATTGATATAATAATTGTTGAAATAGTGACAATGTCATGATATAATTAATTATTGTAAATAAAAATTTGAAAAATTAATATATAATACTGTCATAATTATTAGGAAAGACGAAATCAACTATTAGACATTTTATATTCATAACTTATCCCTATTAAAAATTAAACATCTGATACATAATACTATCATAATTACTAAAAATGACAAAATGAACTATCAAAAAAATTACATTCAAAACTTATTCTAACAATAAAACTTCACTGACATTTTTTTTTCATTATCCCTATAAGGTTTACAATCAAATTGAAATCTAGAAATTAAAATTAAACATTGTGTGATCATTTTCATTTCTATGGTTTATCATATAATTAATATTTTTAAAAAAAGTGTTAACTTATGATTATAATTTATATTGATTTTTCACATGTATTGAAAAAAAGTGTTAACCTAAATTAGAATGTTACACCATAATGTTATGAAAATTTGTCTACTATCATTTTTATTTATATAATTTTCATTTAAATAGTATATTTAGACTACTTTCATTTACCATATGGTGGTTAGCTCTATCGTTCTTAGCACTTCTTTTTGTTTACTTATTTTTTATGGTATGGTTTGCCTTTTATAGTAGGTCTAGATTTATATACTTTAGTAATTATATGTAACAATTTTCTTTTGATGAAATATATCCATATATTATAAAAAATAAATATATAAATAATTCACAAAAAAAAAAGATCGTATGAGAGAATGCCACGACACACTAGGCAGAGACTAGGAGCAAAACCAGAGTATGAAGTTATAATTAGGTAGAGCCTAGAAATAGACAACTATCATAAAGTACTAAAAAGAGATAACTTTTAGGTAGAAAGATCAAGACCCATAGTTGGAGGATCCATATCATCTAGACCCCAACCTAAGCTTGGAAAATCATTACCATCTGGAATAGGATCCTAGCCATTGACTTGGGTAGGGTCCATATCATTATCAGCTTATGTCTGAGTGGGTGAGATAGCTAAAGAGATCCTATAGAACATATGGATAATGTATGCACATCATCCAAGTGGCACCCCCCAAGAATCTAGGTGTGGAAGAGGAGGAGGAACATCTTATTCGTTCTACCCAATAGGGGAAGGACTCAGCTACCAGCCTCACTATTACCTAGGAGGGGAAATGTGTTGTTGTGGGGTGTTGCTATGAGTGTGATACCTAAAATCGCTACAATAATGCCCACCATGAGGTGGATAAGTCATTTTTTCATCTAATCAATAATCCATGGTTGGAGAAGGAAGAACACAATTTATAATGAAGGGAGCATCTCCCCAATGGGAGAGGAGATCCTAAAGGTACCCAAGCTCCATAGCCACTATATTAGTTTGGACTTAAATATACAAAATAACATTAGAGATGATAGAATATTTATGTAAAGAAAAAACATTAAATTCATAATAAGCATGATTAAACAAAGAATTATTTCTTTATTTCCAAATCCAAAAGAGAATATCCACTCTAAAAGTATGCCAAACTTGGAAATAAATGAAGGGCATGATAGTTTTGTTGCCAAAGAGGATATGCAACCAAATGGAAAATTCAAGATGAAAGGCCTGAAAAGATCATGGATCTGAATCTAGACCCTTTGAGCTTTACAACATTACTAGAAGATATTAGGGATCATCTCAAGGTGGTCACATAAGGGGCAAGTAGGCTGTTGAACTCCCAATTGAACAATTCTTTGGACAATAGTCAAACATTGGTGGCATATACACAAAGAAAAGTTGGCCAGATTAGGCTCCACATAATCCCCCTAGATAGTGTTGAAATGAATGTTCCATGTTTTAACATATTTGTACAACCCCCAAATGGTTTTGAGCTTAACTACCTTGGGAAAATAGGGGGTGACCCAAGTATAGCCTAGCCAAGGAGTGTAATTGTGGAATGGGGTCTAGACATACCATTTTTAGTCCTTCCACCAAGGCTGAGTGGAATGAACCAATATTTTGTGGAGCATATCAATAGGGATGGCATTGGTAATCTCCTAGTAATATTCATAGTCTACATTGGCTAACCAAAACTTAGCATTCACCTCTTCCTAGAATATTCAAGAGAAAGAAAACTTGTAAAATATAATGTGGATAGAGTGAATTCCTCTCTAAAAAATATTGAGGGCATTGATCCAAGGGAATTGTACCAATGGTACTTCATTGTAATAAAAAATTAGGGACCACCAAATAGAGTGGAAGGTCATGGAGAGCCTAGTATGGAAACCAAAACCATTCCATAGAAGCTAAGGTTTAATCCTTTCTCAAACTTTCTAGATGACTTTGGCCACAAAATAACCCATGATCTAGATGGGAGACTAGATGAAGAGTAAACTAGGGAAGCCAAGCAATTTCTAAGATTTCTTACCCTTAGGCAACCTAGAGGAGATATAGTATCTCAATAGCACCTTCCAAGATTCTCTACACTCAATATCCCATACAATCCATTTAGCGCATAAGGTATTTCCTTCCTTAGTTGTGTCAATGAGACCCATCCCTCCAGCTTCATGCATGAGGTAGTAATATTTCTAGGCCATCCTATGTAATCCTTTACATTGTAGGGATGTTTTCCATAGGAAATCTTGGATTAATTTTTATAATTTTTGTTAAGATTTTTTAAAAGTAACCCATCATGAGGAATAATACACATGGGTAGATGTAAGAAATTTTAAGAATATTTGAAATTTTCCTACCAAGGAAAGAGACTTACTCACCTAGTAATCTAGTTTATTAGTGACTCTACCAATAACATATTAACATAATAAAGGTGATAAAACATCAAAATAAAAGGGGATTCCAAATAATTTAAATATTTAATCATGTTGGATCCACATCTAACCAAACTTATCAACCCATATTGGCTAAGGGAGGTAAGACTATCTATAACATTGTGTTTTCAACCATTGGATGTTGGAGTTAGAGGTCAGGCAGAAGGTGTAAAGACACAATAAGTCATTATCCAAATTGGCTTCCTCTTTAATGAGGTCAAGGAAAGATTCATCTACAAAGTGGCAATTAATCAATAACATATCTTCGTATGGATTAGTTACATCGAGAGGGAGATAAATTCCTTTAACAAGGCCACTAGTTTAGGCATTTCTAAGAAGATATCCAAAACCCTTAGCTAAAATAATGTATAATGTGGGTGCCAAAGGGAATCCTTTGTGAATGTAATAGAATAAAATAAATTACTCAGAAGTAACTATATTGATGCAAAGGACATTGAGGCATCATAGAAAAACATCTAAATACTTTGAATGAAGATGGGCCCAAAACCTAGAGCTTAAAGCATAGCTAATATAAAAGGCCATTTGATGTGATCATAAGATTTTTCAAAGTCAATTTTGATAAACATATATTTTTAGTTAGACCTTTTGGCCAAATACATCCCTTCCTAGATGACAATGATGTTATCTAAGATTTAACAGCTTCTGATGAAACCTATTTATTCTAGATGCATAATGAGAGGCAACATATTATGCAATCAGATTACTAGAGCCTTGGTGTTAATTTTATAAGAGATATTTAGGAGGGTGATGGGATACCAGTTATAGATATACTCAAAGTCTCTTTTTTTAAGTATGGATTTTATATTTTCTTTATTTATAATTTTACCCAGTGAATGTGCATGACATTCTTCTTGATAAACCTTATGCAAATCACTACCCAAAAGATCCCAAAGATTTTTATAGAATTTGTAAGAAAAAGCATCAATGCTAGGGAATTTTTGATTAACCATATGAGACATAGCTTCATGTAAATCATCAATAGTAAGGCACCTCTCATAAATCACCCATTGGGTTGGAGTGAGTTTGTACAACACCACCAAATGATATTGAGGAAGGGTAGAATCACACTCAGTCAAAGACACTTAGTTTTAAACACTTGTTAACAATTGTAGACAAAATTAGCACAATATAAGGAGTCTTAGTGAGTCTTCTACCAACCTTATTAATGCCATGAATTGATTGCTTTAATTATTTAGCTCATAGTAATTAAAATAATTCCTTAGAAGCTTTGTCCCCTATTTTAAGCCAATGACATTTGTCTTGACTTGGGCTCCCTGAGCATTGTAATTATATATAATTTGCATTCAATGCCTTAAGGATGCAAATCTCACCTAAAATTTCTCATTAAAGTGATATTTTTATAGAGCTAGAGCCTCATGGCTCAACTCTGAGTAAGTAATAAAGTAAGAATGTCTCTAAATTTTAAATAGTTGGTGGCCATATATCTATATAAATTAGGAGGTCCTCATGACGGAATCATCAAACTAGAGAATCCATTAAGAATCTTGTGAAGGATGTGGATCTAAATTACAAACTCTTCTAATGTGTGCCATCATGGGCCCGTGCTTGAGCAATGAGGCTTTTAGTAATAATTATGTTTTGTGAACTTTGGGCTTCATAAACTACCATGTCACACACAACGAAATGGGGGAGTGATTAGAAATCCAAAAAATTGTCAATGCCTACACCATAGGTAAAAAACTAGTATTAAAAGAGAAGTATAGTTGGTTAGACATCATTACCCTATTTAGATGTTTTAGAATCCAAGCAGGGCCTTCCCTAAAATTACTACTAATTATACTAAACTCCATCTATAGGCTATAAGGATAGACTAGGGTCATAAATTCCACATTTAGTGCACATGTAAAATCATGCTTCTCTTTCACTAACTACCCACCTCATAAGCAAGTGGGTTAATTTATCCTCAAGATATGCCACCATATTAAATTCACCACATAACAGCCAATGGCAATCAAGGAGATCATCCACTATCTATCACCATAAATGAGTACACTCTAAAGCATCATTCAAGGAAAAAATATTAATAAAGATAAAGGAGTGGATTTTGATGCTAAAAGGATCCCAAACAAGCTGATTAGTGGGGTCCACACTAGATTACACTAAGCATGGCCACCACCTTGGAGAAATTAATGTAATCATCCCTGCATGTCCTATGGCATGGTTGATATGAATAATGATACTATCATGCGAGATAGAATTACTAACATCTATCATTAAAAAATCCACCAACTTAACTTCTTGCAAGTAGAGAACGTCCATCTTAGGAAACTTCCTTATGAACTCATGCACAACAAACTTGCATTTTGGATTTGTGATACACTAAGCATTTAAGGGATATATCCTCTAAGTCCATCCCTTCTTGGGCATCATACCAATTCTATAGAAAGTGCCCATTGTTGATACTCAAGAACTCATATTGTTTGCTTAAGTTAGGGTCAGCCAAAAAACTTTCCTTCCTCTACCTCATCAATCTTCTAATGGATGTGAGAGTATTTGGGTGTATCACATTGAGTAATAAGTGGAAGAGCGGTTGGTTATTAGTTTGAATAACTGGGCCTAAGGGCTTTGATAAAATGTTATTAGATAGAGGAGTGTTGAACACTTTGGTCTTTTCTATCAATTTCAATGCTATAGCTAGCAGGGGATCTTTTTCAATAGAATCCTTCTCTTGGGGGCCATTACATGAAGATGGTTTGCTTTCTTTGGGAGTAGAAATTGAGTTTAGAGCTTTGGTGTGATTGTCCATCTTCCTAACTGTAGTCTATCCATCCTCAACTAGTGCATTTCTAGCTTTAAGAGAGGGATTGGTAGAAGAGGCTAAGCAATTGGATGCATTATTGCAAGCCAATTGAAGTGGATAATCCCTTATCTTATGGTCCATATCTTGGTAGTGGAAGAAAGTGTTAGGCAAGTTGATATCTAGTAATCACTAAGAGTACCTTACATATCTGAACTATATTTCCACAAACTCTTTAAGGTCCTATAAGAGGTATATTTCTACATAGACCTTTTTTGTGGTATGGTAGAGTAGAACTAGTTTTGTTCATGATAAACCACATGGCCTATAGAGGTCACTATCTGGTGAATAAAGTGACATCATTAGAGTGCGAGGCTAGAAAATTTCACCCAAATTGAGAATTTAAGAGTAGATTGCTCTAAGACTACGAAGTCTCATATTTAGGGGGAGAGAACCATAAGTGAGTTACTGACATACCAAGTCATAAACTTATGGAGGATTCATATGGCATGAGATGGGTAAGAAAAGTTGAAGAGATAAAACTCTTAGTCATGTTCTAGATGCTCTCTAGATTAGTTCCATGAGATGCCTAATGAGGTTGAACCCAAGATCATAGCATACTTTCAGAGGGGATTCCCCCAATAAAATATCCTATTAAACAAAATTGTTCCAACCATTGACATGTAGAATTAAGTAAAGGAATAGGCAAAATAACATTAGGTTCCAAAGTATTACCTCATGGTATACCTTCAGGAAAAACTTCCTTGGGCACTTGTAGGGGGCCATTACTATGAGATCCTCCATTATTCTCTACACCTAAAATAGGCAAGATAGAATGGGGAGAAGACATTTTAAAATCTAACCTCTCTCGAAGGCAAAAAATATTAAATGGCAATAAATGCTAGGTCCCACATGCACTTAAAGTTGTCGTATGACACGAGTTTGGTCAAGTAAGGAACCAAGGGTTGACTCAGTGGCATGTATGGATAAAACCCTAGCTAACCCAAATTTTTGGTTAATAGTTTGTAATATGTTTTCTAATGGTAACATTCCTTTATTTTTAAAAAAACCCAGTTTCATTATTCATAACCTTAAATTTAGTTTTCTTGGGATAACTTTAAATTTAGTCTTATTTGGGAATTTTTTGATTTGAAGTTGTAGTAAATTTGATAGATATTTAAGAACATTTATATTTTAACAAATAACTTCGAATTTTTAAGTATAAATAAAAATTCATCCAAACAACAAAATTTGGAATACATTTAACCCATACTTAAGAACATTAAGAACATTTGTATCTAAATGCATATCATTTCAATGTTTTTAATATAATTTATACATATTTTTCAAATAATATAATGTGTTTAAGAAGATTACTTTTTAATAATTGAAAATAAAATAATGATATAATTAATTCGAAGCTCATTATCTAATGGTTGATTGACAACCAATGTATCAATATTAAAGTACATACTAATGTTGTTTTAATTTTTTCCTTTTATTTAAACTAATTCTTAAAATGTCATTTTCAAATTGGTATTGATTTTAAAATGAAAATAAATCAAATAAAGATGTAAAACAATTTGTAGTTGCACATGTTAAAGCATATAATAAATTAATTGCAGAATCCTTATTCTTAGGAAAAATTTATTCAATAACTTATTATAATGATATATGTATAGGGAAGAGGCATCAGAGGCCCTAGTATGATAATAGGTGTCTTCATTTATATTTAATAATTTGAAATTTTGAGTGCCATGTAGTGTATGTATCTTAAGAGATATTTCATAATTTTAGAATATAATTATAAATATTTATTGTACTCTAACATGCTTCATTTTTAATTTTTTAAAATAGGGATCCATTATTGATAAGAAATATTCGTTCATGGTCTATAATAACCTTAATAACTCTAATATTTATATAATATACATAAAATTATATTTATTTTCTAAGTCTATTTAAATTGTGAAATTCCAACACGAATAAAATCAAAGGTTGAACATTATCCATGATTCATTTAGCACCTTTGATTCTTTTTAGATACTTAGTCAATATCATGTTTTTTTTTAATTGACTAATGTAACTAAGTAAAACATTTTAATGTATTTAATATTTGATGTGCAACATATCATTCTTAGGTTTAAATTTTTTATTGAGTTCCTTAAATCATGACATCTATCTGCATCCTGTCTAATTGCATCCAACCACAATCTTCATGATTTTATATGTTTCTTGATCATAAATATTTATGATATTATTACACATGGAATAATATTATTCACTCATGATTCTCAAATTTAAAACTATATTCTAACTATTTAAAAAATCATATTGATTAGAAGTCATCCACATGTGGTGATATCATTCACTTAGGGACACAATTAGTATTCATGAAAAATCCTAGTCTTCTGAATCCCTAGAGATCTAAGATCATGTTAGATGATGAAATATTGGTTATCTATAGTATTTACAGGGTGAATAAATATTTGACATTTAAAATCCTCTCAAACTCCTTAAATCATGTAGAGTGTCTAAATATTGCTGACATAAGAAATAAAGGATCAAGATAGGGCAAATATATTAAAGGTTATCAATTATCGAGTTAAATGAGATCACGATATGTGTCATAATACCATTCAATTTAATATCACTTAGATACATGTCAATTCAATATTAAAAAAATTCTTGAAGCACATAGATATCACCATGTGGTGACATCTCAGTCATTTAGAGTCTATAGAAGGAAACTACATAGTTAACATTCAAAATCCTACCAAACTCCCAAGATCATTCCAAGTGGAAAAATATTATTGATGTAGGGTTAACATGATAAAAGGTTAGGGTTTGAAAGCTTAATACCCCAATTTAAATCTCATTGTGTTAAGTGGCACAATCTCATGAAAACGTGGTATATATTTAGATAATAAGGAACCCAAAAACTAACAAAAACAAGAAAATTACTAATAGGCCAAGATCTTGAAACAATACTCAAAATTGATTCTTATTTATTTTATGAAATAATTATAGACCCAAACCATGATTAAATAATCCTAAGCATAGAAATTAAAGTCTACATACAAAATTTAAAAGAAAAAAAAAATCTTAAGAAATGCATATTTTTAGCAGTCGTTATTTATAGTAAGTTTTGCATGCAAGTGCACATGGATCTAACAATTTCCTAAAATAACCTAAATAGTAAAATTAGAATATTGGATAAAGTTAACTAATGTTGACTTCTGATTCTAAAAATATACAATTTCTAAATTTATATTTTTAAAAAAAAAATCATTAAAAGCTCATTTTGGACCCTCGGATGATCACATTTGGACTCTAGAAAATATCAAAATAAAATCTAAGTGGATAGATAAACTTAGGGTAGAATATATCCTTTTGAGATGGTGATTTTGGCATGTGAAAGAGCTCAAATGGAGCTATGAGTCAAAAGTTATGGCCTTTGGAAGGTTGGCCTATTTTTCTACATCAAATAACTATACAAACACCAATGCATGACAAGAGGACACATGGGAAAAAAACTACCAAACAAAAAAATTTAAATCAAAACAAGAAGTGGAGAAAAACCCATTATTTTTGTTAATGTCACATGAACTATTCATTCAAGATTCATATTTTTTAAAAATATGAAAAAATTGAACCAAAATCAAATCATTTTACCATTAATCTATAAGTTGCATATTACAAATTTTATCTCTCAAGTAGTTAAAATCCCTAGTTCTCTTTAGTGCATTCACAAAAATATTTAGTCAATCTATGAGAAATCTTACATAGTTACACATTACTAAGAAATGGCTTCTCCAAAATTAGATTGCAATGAAGCCCCCTCTTCATACTCCATTAGCAATAACACATATTATATGGGCATTGTGTTTTTCCATCAATTTTAAATTTCCTTACTATTTGACTATATCAGACATAGTGGATGCCATATTTCCATTTTCATAACATTATCATGTCTCTCAAGAGGATTCAAAATATATTGATGATTTATTTTCAATTAAACACATGGAACTACATAATGTAATACCAATATCTAAGATAATGCCCTATATAGACTTCATGATTTATTTTTCAATGTCATTAATAAGTTGGAGATTAATTTCATATTATAAATCATATAAATACAATTATTTGCATTTATGGAGATGCATTTTATAGGTATCTCAGGTTTCCAATTCCCAAGGCCACATATAACCAAGTTTTAGCCAATCTTTAGATGGAACAAAAAACATAATAAAAGGAAAATTTAAATAATAGTTAAAAAGGGGTAAGAAATTAAGTACTAAAAGGGATATTTACTACCATCCCATTACTAAGTTTAGGCTAGGCATTTAGATAGCATTGGAACTTATTAATATATTATATATTTTGCATATTACCACTTATATATAATTAGATTGAGTGCCCTTTATGGATATTATCTTGACCACAAATAATATTTTAGAATTAGGAGATGTTATTAGTGTTATATTAAAGGGGTAAACATTAAAAATTAACTAAAGGATAGATTATTTAATGTTTTATGTGATGTCTTATTTGTTAGACATAGTCATATAGATAGTCCAAAAAACTTATAGGGAACCATGGAAGCCATCTACCAAGTACCTAAATAACAATATTTGTGTTGATTACTCTTTCTTACATTTTTATAAATTCATGAATGAAATCATCAAAATTTGTGAATATGTTTATCGTCAGGTCTACCAGGACATCTCTAAAATTTATGTTCTTAGGATATCAGAGAACATGATAATTAGTATATCTAAAATGGGAGATTATTGGTACTACCTAGATTATACTATCATTAAAATTGAGGGGACTAAAGTATCTCCATTATATTTTCCTTTCCTCATCCTAGTTAAGGTTTCTAAATAATAAGTTTCACACCAATTATACGATAATGTGGATGAGGACATTGGCACTAAACACCAAACCTATTATCTTAAAACTCCCCTAAGCAATGTATAACTTCATTTTACAATAAGAACACATATTAATTGAGTGGGAAAGGTTAAGGTTCACTATGATGTAGATGTTTCCAAATAAAGATATTAGTAACCCAAGGAAAGGTTCAATATTTATCTTAAGCACCTTAAAGAGAAGATTAAGTTCATCATTAAGTATGATCACAAAGTATATGAGAATGATGTTAACTTCCTCAATGCTTCAGTTGATTATGAAGTTTGGATTTTTATGAAAAAATAATAATATGCCAATGATAATTTCTCCAATAATCCACTATTAAAGTGAAATATATGAGTGAGAAAATAAAATAATGTAAGAGGTTGAAACAACCTAAAGTGGTCAATGGTGTAAACCAGGTATCAAATCATGCATGAGAAGGATCAACCTCCTTCTCCTACATAAAAAGAAACTGATCCAACTGAGGGAGAGCCTAGTATCCAATGCAAAATCAATATTCATATCGAGATGAAAATTCTCAAATGTCTACCTAGTATTCATTCACTTCCAACTCATATAGCCACTACTCTCTAGTCCTCATTGGGTTCCCACTCATCTAGACACTACCACTTTAAGTGTAGTAACCATAATTGTAGAAACTTACCTCCTCTAGATGGACAAAAATGGACATTTTCATGGGCACCACTATCTCCACTTACTATAATTACACATGTAAGACTTCATATGTTTTTTTAAAATTATTTTGCATCCCTTCCATCTACCCCTCTTTCCTCTCAATCACTTGCAATGATTCCACATTCATTATTTCAATAAGTGGTGGAATAAACTCCCAAACATTTCCCACTCTACTTGTTTCCATTCCATCCACTCTTTCTTCCACCACCATTATTTCAAAACTTATCCCTCCACCACCTATAATAGTAATTCCTACAACTATGGATCCCTCATTAGTTTTAGCTTCCCCTTTATTTCATCTTTTGATGTAGGAGCATCAACAAGACATATGTAAATTGGGTTTTGATAGGTCAATTTTGGGGTAAGCATCCCCTAGGTATTTATAAGAGGTCATGTTGAGTCAATAATAAAAAGCATTTCATATGCTAATTTTACCTTTGTTTGGTCATTTTATAGATATTATGATTTTCTTCCCAAAATAGAAATTTTGAATTTGTTACTAATAGTTTATCAGTTTTTATCATGAATTAAAGTAATTTATCCTTTATAAATAGATCCTTTGGGTCTATTTACATGTTTTAAATGTATTTTAGTCCTCTCAATGCAAATTTATCTTCAATTCACTTTATAATCCTCCAAGATGGGTTTTTAACCCTAATTTAGATTAAGGAATTCTTACTTGTGTAGATAGGGTTAAGGATATAAAAATGATAGGGGTCAAGTGTGAATATTAGATCTACAACAAGTCAATTAATTTGTTAACGTCATATGTACCATATGCTGAATTTATTAAACTGATTTAAGGTATTAATAGAAAGTATTACTATGATAGATATATAAATGATGTAGAAGATAATACTTATCTATATTTGATAATAACATAGTGCTCGATATAAAACATGCAAAGAGATGGTAGGAATACACTTATATAATTGAAAGTTCGCATGCACAAAATTTATTGTTCATGTAATGATTTGGTGGTATCACATATAGAAAGAGAGACATAAAAAGGTTAAAGAGAACATCAACACATGGAGTAATATGGATAATAAGTTGAGGGATAAATTTATTCCTCTAGGTTATGAATAAATCCTATATAGAATATTCTATAATTTAATACAAAATAATCACAATATAAAATATTTTATGAATGAGTTTTAAAAGATTTCCATACAAGTGGATCATGATGAAAAAAATGAATAAATGGTTGCAAGGTATGTAAATGGTTTGAATTTTTCTATTAAATATAGATTAAGAATGCACAAAATACTTTGCATGGAGTTAGATTATATATTAGATTTTAAGGTATAACCAAAACAAAAAGGACATACTTTTATTTGATCAATTAAGCAAAGAAAAGGATAAACTCCTTCAATAAGAGGATGAGTTTTGTTTAATGCCACTAGAGGTAGTTTTAATCCTAATAGATGGGAATCATCATGTGGTCTAAAAAAGTAAGAAGATAATGTTCAAGGGTTTTAATATCAATGAAGAAGAAGAATGTTTTAGAGATGACAAGGCTATGCTAATGATAGAAGGTGGATTCCAAATCAATATAGGTTTTATGTTTTTTTTACGAATGTGGATAATGAAAACATAGATCCTTTGAAAGTTCAAATTATCATCCACAAAAAATGAGGTTAGAGGATTTGCCAAGAATTTATTGACTTGAAGATGACATAGAAGAGTAAACTATTGAAGTTGTAGCTGTATATATTGAAGAAAACATCATTACGAGGAGAACAGTGACTGTAAATAAATATATTTAGAATATTTTACAATTTAGTATGTTAGATATGAAAATTAAATATATATGTCTATAGTTGTGAACATATCGTTACTTAGGAAATGGTAGAAAAACTAGGTTTACAATGTGAAAATCACCCTTACCCTTATCATATTTAATATTTTAAGAAAGGGAATAAAGTTAAAATATATAAAAGTCACTTAATCAATTTATGTGTGATGTTATTCCAATGGATGCATATTATGTGTTATTTTAAAGGCCTTGTCAATATGAGAAAAATGCGGGTCATGATGGAACAAATAGTACATATTTTTTTTAATGGTGGTATAACGGTAGTTTTATTATCTCTTAAAAAGAGGAAGAATAATGTATGATATCCACAAAAGAATTTTTAAAATACATGAATATGATATATTATCAATATTCTTTAATAGTATATAAAGAAGACATATAAGTGGTAGAAATAATAGCATACATAGTTAAATTATTGAAAAATATACAAATGTTATACCTAATAATTTATAGGGTGTTTTACAACCAAAGAGAGAAATTCAATATAATATTTATTTTATCCCAATATCATCTCTAATCATTCAATCAACTTGAATAATGATTCTATAAAAACATGTAGAATTGAAAAAAACAAGTTAGTGAATTGATGAAAAAGGGTGTAGTAAGGGAGAACATGAATCTATGAGTAACACCAACATTCGTAACTACAAATAAAGATGGGGGTGGAAGATGTGTGTGAATAGTAGATAAATCAATAAAATTACCATCAAATACATATTTCCTATACTTAATTCAGATGATATGATGAATGTTCCTATAAGAGCAAAATAATTTACTTAGATTGTTCTAAGGAGTGGTTATTATGAGATTCAGATTCATGAAGGAGATGAATGGAAACAACATTCAATACTATGCATGACTTATACAAGGTCATGGTGGTGTGATTTAGATTATCTAAAACACCAAATAGTTTTATGAGATTGATGAACAAAGTGCTGAAATATTACATTAGAAAGTTTTTGGTGGTTTATTTTGATTATATTTTGATATTCAATAACACTAAATAAGATCATTTAAGAAATTTTAGAAATGTATTATAGTTTATAATAAATGATAATTTCTCTAAAAAATATAAGAAGTGTCAATTTATGCAGAACTATTTGTTATTTTGTACATTTGTAGTTTTAGGAAATGAAGGATGGATGAAGAAAAGGTAAAGACAATTTTTCATTTGCAAATTCCTAGAAGCATAACATAGGTAAGAAGTTTCCCTGGTTTAATAAATTTTTATAGAAAGTCCAATAAGAATATCAGTAGTATTGTTACACCAATAATATATTTCATGAGAGGAAACTAATTTGTATGGATAAAAGTAGAAATAATTAACTTCTAATTGTTGAATAAGAAGATTACATAAAAACTTATTTTAGCAGTACCAGATTTTAACAAAGTATTTTAGGTTTATGGTGATTATATGTAGGAATTTGTGTTATGTTGAATAAATAAGGAAGAAAAGTATCATATTTCAATGATAAATTGAATTAGTTAAGAAAAAAATATTATACATATGATGTTGAATTTTTTCCTATTGTATAATCATTAATACATTGGAGGAACTAGTTGGTGCCTAAGAAGCTTATCACATTCATATGTCATGAGGTTTTGAATTATGTGAACACAAAAAATAATTTAAATTGTAGGCATGTAAAGTGTTTCACTTTATTATAATGGTGTACTTCTATTTTGAAACATAAATCAAAAAGGCAGAGCTAAATTGTAATCACCTAAAAGTGGTATTTGAGTACTAAGAGTGATAATTGAGAAAACATATTCATAGATTATCCTTACACATATCATAAAGTATTTTATAATACTTTTATAGCCTTTACGTAGACCACATGTATCCCTAGTAAACTAAAACATAGTCTTAGACCCTAAGTCCTAAATCTTGGCCCTTCATGGACAAGTACCTATTAGGTGGACATTAGGGCCATATTAAAGACACTTGAGCCACATGGGGCTAATTTCCCCGAAATGGGATGAATGTCCTTTGTCTTAACTCCCCCAAGTGGATATAGTTTCAAAATTTATACCCTCCTAAGGTTAGCCTTTACATATTTTATTAAATGTACAAGATAAATCACACTATAAATATATTAATTTTATACCTTTATCTACTAGATGGGAATTAGATGTAAAATAAATATTTAAACACAAAACAACTTGATCATAATCAAGGTTATTAATCTCTAACCTTCCATACTTATGCATACTACCATTCATAGTTATCACATAAGGCATTTAAGACACTAAAGGCATTTAAGACCACATATAGGTGGGAAGAAATACATTAGTCTTGATCCCTCCTCAGAGTATTGGTATGTAAGAAAGTCTCATCATAGTAGGGTGTTGAGGATGTCAAGACTATATTAATAACAAACATATATGTTCACCTTATCACTTATATACAATAAGGATTAGGGTTCACCTTGTAAATCAGTTATTACATGTACAATACAAAGTTTCAAACTTTGTGTGTGTAGGAAAAGATCCTAGAAATAAAACTGTAAGTACACTAAAAATTTAATAATAGTCACACACATAGGAAACTAGCACCATTTTCGTTAGACTAGAGCCATATGGAACTATTATCCTTGTGTGGTGCTACTGTCTACAAGAGGATCTAACATGGGCATCTAGTTGATGATACTCAGACCTATTTGTATCTCAGTTTTTAGCACTCAGATCTTCTATGCTAGGTTTTTTATAAATATGTATTTACACATATTTATTACTATTTATTACATACTATTACACTAATTTATACTTCCCATCCCTTTAATCAAATATAGTATTTACATAGATAAAACCTATAAGTTCAAAGCACTTGATGAAATTGATTTATTTTCAATATTTCTTAAAAACCTTAATTCTACATAAGATTTAACTTTTTGCAATTTTTATACAATAAATTAGGGTGATAAACATATATTTTTATGAATTTTTTTTGCATAACTTAGATCATTTAATCATTCATACCTTAGGGTTTCATTTATTAAATGTAATTTGTATTTTTACACAAACATTAACCCTTTATAACCCTAGGATTTACATTTCTAGAATTTAGATTTCAGATATAAATATATTTTGATTTGTATCTCATATGAACATCATCATAATGATGAAATAAATTAATCACTTTTTGTTGCAAAATTTAATACTTTAATTTGCATGTTTGTTCCCTTTAATTGAAAATGAATTCAGAAGAAAAATATCAACACATTTATAGATAATGTTTTCTTTCAATTGAAATATATGTCATATTTCATAGCATGTTATATTTATCCTATGTGTGATTTCATTAACAAGAAATTCTATATCCACATAGAGTATTTAACACATAAAATAACAATTATGTTCCAATTTTCAATATCCTTTTTTATGCACAAAAAAGGATCTCCTTCTCCTCCTCATCTCCATGAGGGTGATATCTCATTTCCATCTAACCAATTTCATGTTATCACCATTCCATGAGATAAATCAAAATATACCAATGTCACTAATCCCATTCTCAGCCTATTCACACCTCTTCCCTATAGGATGTGTTCAAACATGTCTAATCATAAATAGCTAGGCTTTGCACTTGTGAGACACTATGTGATCAAATCATAAATATGAACATGATAATAAAATGTTTACAAAATCATCATCAACTACTACATGAAAATATTACAACATTGAATAGTCAGTTTATAAGACAAAAGCCTTTAGGGCACATTAGTGTAAATCATGTATATGCATCTTCATCTAGTAAATTTGTGGTAAACAATGTTAGATATCAAAACATGAAATCAAAACAAACTAAAACTAAAACTAGTGTTTCAAAAAAAATCAAAGTCAAAATAAGAGACAAAGTGAGGAACTAAGGTAACTGATTAAACATAAGTTGATCAACCTACCCCGTCTACACCTAGTAAGGAGATCTAGGTATTATTAGGCATATTATAGAATACATGGACACCACACTAATTCATCTTAAGTATTGAAAAGGAAAATAAAATAGATAATGGGTATAGATGACTCATATAGTGACACTTCATCCAAATAGCATAAAATGACACATATACAAATTTGAAAAGGGTTAAATTCATAAACATTATAAAAAGGGTTAGCAAATCATAACTCAGAACAAGAACAGGTTGAGAAAATAGAATCAAAGCAAGAAACAATACAATAATCATATGTAAAGAAAAAAATCATACCTCCTCAAATGAGGGTCAAATTTCAAAATGGTATGATTTTAGTCACAAATATCTATAATAGTTTGAGTATCATGGTTAAGGTTTGGTCAAACAGGCCCAAGGCATAACTACTCACATTTTAGTAGTCGATAAGGTTGGTCAACAAGGTTTAGAATCTATTGAAGATCCTAAGTCAAATCATTCATAGATATATTTTATCAAGGCAAAATATCCATATACATTAGAAATTTTACAAAAATATCAAGTTATTAAATTGAAAAGTCAAAATCATGCTAAGTCAACAAGCATTCCCTATAAATGCTTTATAGAAAAATAGCCTCCACAACACCATATATCTACAATAAGCATAATTTCAAAGTTAAAAATCACAATCAATCTTTCAAAGCATAATATAAGAAGGCCAAATCTATAATATAAGGTAATTCCCTCTAGCATTATAGGTTATGATTATGATGATGAGTAATACTCAAATTTTTGTTACATTAACATTCAACTAAAACATAGAAATAACATTGCATGAGGAATTATCATTATTATTTTTGACACATATCACAATGATAGTGAGTCTCCCATTAGAATCATTAGTTAGTATGGTTTTTTATTCTTGAACATCCTTTCATTATCTCCTGATCCTTGTACATAATTAATTTTTTTGTTGCTCATATATAGATTATCATCCAAAAAATACAAAAATAACACATGTAAAAAACAAAAAAAATTAAATAATTACTCATAAAAATGTAAAATTTACATATTATATGCATTATTATGTTTATATTTGTTATATTTGCTAGACACTAGATATGCAAGCTATATTAGTATAGTAAATTTTATAATAAATGCATACTTCACTTGTTCTTGTTGAATGCTTCTAGATTGCTTACATAACTTAGGTCCATTACATTTGTCGATAATTTCTATCATTTAACCACTAGGGACATATTCATTGATTTATGATTATTAATTTGATACGTGAATCCACTTGGGGCATATTATACCTAGTTTCTATTATTGGGTATTATCCTTACATTCCTTATATTCTAGTTTACACATTGATATATCTTGATATTGATCCTTACTACTCATACTCAATGTTTTTATTGACTATCAATACTTTCGACTCAACAAATGTACATCCTATATATTTCATAGAATTATAGTATATTCATGTTTGTTTTCATTTCTAAATTTCCTAGTTTAGATTTGATTATATTATCTATGCTTTTTTTATTCAAGCATATTTAAATATGGCATTGTTCTTTGGCTCTATGTTTCTTATATTATTATTTGCCTTGGGCATGTACCCATGTTTGGGGCGTGTACTTTATTGAGTGTTTTTTAGACATTTAAACATGTTATTCTATGTGGATCTGAACCAACTTGCTTGTTACTTTTCTATGTGGACATTGGAACATGTCCTTTTATGTCTTATTTTCTAATATTTAGTGACATCTACCCATGTCCCTTGTACTGTGGTCCCTTGGCCTATTCTACATACCTCATTTGTTTTGGATGTATGATTTATTATATGCTTCATGTCAATGACACTTGTATTTTCTTGTTACACACACAATTTTTCAATTCCATGAGGGACCTTATGCATCTACCCTTCTTACTTGGGTGCCATGATGGACATCATGTCCCATCCCCCTAGGTAGATATTCAATTCAACTTAGACTTTTTATTATATACATTGACTACATATATCTTGATACCTTGTGTAATGTTAAAAATCACACACATCTTACATTACATACTTAATCTCAATTATCTTACATTCTAATGGGATGTCTATATATTATATTGGATTGTCACATGGTTATCATATATACACTGACTAACACACATTTTTAATATCTTTTAATTTTAAGATATTTTCTTGCATAGGCTCAAAAATTAACCCAAAAAGAGAGGGAATTCACATAGGTTTTTCATAGAGATTAACATCCTACATTCCATTCATAGAAAAAAAATTAGCACATAGGCTCAGTTTAAGAATATTAGGCACAAATAAACACAAGAAAAAATAATGACTCAAAAATTAGTATAGTGATACATATTTCATACCAAATAGACATTAGTGTTAAAATAGGGACACTAGTGCTGCATGACACTACTATTAAAGATGTAGTTCTATTATCCAGTGGCCCTAGTTTTAAGATACTTCATATTGGCTAGAATAGTACACCAAGTGCAATACATATTTGCATAAATTTAGCTATAGATTTGGAAATTATGGTTTTTTCTTACTCAAATTTACATTAGCACAACTCATATTCATATTAATTTCTTATACTGGGGGTATCATATATGGCATTATAATTCCCATATTAGTTTTAGATACTCATATATAGTTATTATAACTTGGTCCAAAATTAGTATACTTAGATATCAAATTGGTAGCATGAACAAAGACATTATTTGCATATGCTCAGTTATAAATACGTTGATCAGATGGAATGGAATATAAATGTCACGTTGATCAGATGGAATGGAAAATAAATGTCATTTTGTATGTTGTATATACTTAACATCATATTCTATGTTGTCAACAAATTCATGTCTTACACCATCTTCAGTGGTTGCCATTCTCAAGTATCCCAGAGTCTTCTAATATACCTAAGTGGTTGTAGAGATGAAAAACATAGTTAGATACCATGAGTTACATTTTTATATCACTTTGAACAATTTAAATTTAGATTCATATACTCCACATGAGTAGGAAATTATGGATTCAAATCCTACTTGAGATCTTGAGCCACCCACATGAAAGGATTAGACACACTTTAAGTCTAATCTATATTATTCATAGGTCATGATCCACAAAGTAGTGATGGGAAATGATCATGTCAGAATTAGAATGAGTTTCTAAGTGACCAAAACATAGTATTAAAGAAGATATCACTTCATTCCAATATATTTAATAATTTTATTACTAATACACAAACATAGGATGTCACCAGGTTTATGTATTAGTTCACATACCCAATGAGGTACATTTATTCCTTCCCTTTTTTGCATCCCTTTACTCATTTTTACTTGGTTACTTATTTATCCAACATATTATTTTACTTTTGATATATCTTAAGTAAAGACTAATTATGCATGTTTCATTATAGGTCATGATTTGCATCATACTTCACATACGTAGACTTAGCTTCATATACTCAAACTTGGATACATGAACTTCTTTTCTTGGTTAAGTCTAGGTACACTTATTTTCCCTTTATACTGGTCATTTATCTTTGTCTCATTTGTATCATAAATGTGGTAGGGAAAATTTAATCACCTAAAAGTGGTATTTGAGTGTTAAGAGTGATACTTAAGATAACTTATTTATAGATTAGCCCTAGACCTATCTTACAATTTTTATCATACTTTTCTATCCTTTGTGAAGACCACAGGCATCGCTCTAGTTAGCTAAAACACAATATCATACCCTAATTCTTAGATCCTATCCATTCATTCATAGTAACCTTATATATAGACATTAGTTCCACATTAAGGACATTATAGCCACATGGTGCTAGTGTCCCCAAAATATAACTAATTTCCATTTTCCTAAATCTCTCAAATGGATATATTTTTGAAATTTAAACCCTCCTAAGGTTGGCCTAAACACAATTTATTATCTACATAAGAATAAAAAACACTATAAATACATGACTTTTAGACCTCTATCCACTTGATAGAAATTAAATGAAAATGTCCTATTCAAACATGAAATAATTTGTGAAAAATAAAGGTTATTAATCCATATTCTTCGTTACTTCATAATAACATCTAAAGTTGTCTAAAGCCTAGATTTTCTAGATTTCCAATATCACACTTAAGTCATACAAGACTAGTATCATTTTAGCATGACTTGTACTTGCACCAGTACTTAGGTGTTGATAACTATATTAGTCTTGATCCCTCCTTGCATTATTGGTATGAAATCAACTCTCTTGATAATGCAGTGTTAAGGATATCCATCCTATCCTACTAATGAACACACATTTTTAGATCATGCTCTACATATAAGGAGGATTATGATTTGCATCATAAATCATATATTACAAGCATAATGTGAATTTTTAGACTTCATGCCCACAAGAACATAGCCCAAAAACACAAGTGCAGGTGAACCTAGAATTTAAGAATAGTCCTACATAAAGGACACTAAAACCATTTTTAGGACACTAGATCCTCATGGAACTATTTCCCAAATGCTGTACTACTATCCAAGAAAGGATCTAACACATGGATCTAGTTGACAATACTCAAACCTATTTATATCTTACATTTTAGCACTTAGGTATCCTACATAATGTTTTTTCTAAATAAATCTTTAATTACACATATTTATTATTATTTTTAGATAGTCAAAGTAAGTCAAAATATGTAACAAAGTATTGCCTATTTATTGCATATTATTTCACTAATTTAGACTAATCATCT
>JARHVA010005963.1:520000-587500 GCA_037957365.1 Torreya grandis | reverse complement strand
TCTTATTAATCATGCTCATCATATTATTCAAGTGTTTTTTAATACATTCTAATACAATAAAATTATAGACATGTAAATAGGAACACAATCATATTTTTTTTTCAAAATAATATTATCAAATGAGTCATGGATGGTTGTATTGATTAAAATAATAAACAAAATATGAGATGTAGCTGAATACCTATAAAAATAGTCAAGATATTCTTTAATCTCATCTTTGAAATGTCGAGTGATTCATAAATGCTTAATGTTGTCCATGACCCAAATGCATTCAAACAAATTAGTGCGATACAAGCATGGCACACAGTCCCTAAAATTGTATAGCATAATATTTAAAAATGTAAAGCATCATGTGTCTCTCATATTAATGAGTACACAAGTAGTAGACGTATGTGAGCCATGAAAATATCCATCTTTACTTTTGAAAACTCATAATTTTCTAGTCCAATATTTATTTTTTGACACTCCATGGCATGGAGCATATATGTTGGAATGCTATGCAAGGCATCACCAATTGAAATAAATGAAAGCAATGCTTCGTGTGTTTTTTTCTTCTTTCCATAATTTTCATTACTTTTCATTTTTCATTTTTTCTTTTATTTTTCCTTTAATCACTGTATAATATTTTACACATCTTAATTTTATAATTAATTAATAATAAATAATTATCTAGCATAATCAATTTATCATAATGATTTAATAAGAATTATACTAATGTTAGGAACTAACATCTTAAACCATAAATAAATTAAGAAGAATATTATATGAGATTTATTCTACAAATGAGATTAATTCCACACTAGACATAACTCGAAAATGACACAGACATAAATAATTACCTAAATATAGATGGCATATGGAAGATGTTAACTCTAACCATTTTGATTACGCATCTAACATGAATTACTTATGTAGTGTGTGTAAGGTTCTACTTGGTTTCTCTATTGATCTTTTAGCATCTCCATGTATGTCACCCTCTTAGATGATGCTCTCCCTCTGTCACACTCCAAGGAATGAGTTTTTCTATGTAAACTTCACAAAAAAGTAAGTAGTTTGACCATAACAGTCATAATATATATTTATAATAAAATATAGATGAAATGACAACCCAACATGATCATAAATTAGACATACACATACAAATAACTCATAGCAGTGTGATCATAAAACATAAGCAATATCTTACTATCTCATAACCACATATATCTTAAAGCTTAGTTATGTATAACTAAATTATGTGTCAACTATAATTATCCATCGATAATCAAATAATTTACTTAGTGAAAAATCAAGATGTAACATCCTTCCCCTTAATTCTAGTCAACATCCTAGGTGACTCTTATCAAATATAAATTCTAAGTTAAAACCATTATTATGAAGAGAAATAACCCAATATAAGGTATCAAATCAAGTAAATAAATGTGAAATTACCTGTATAATTCACCAAAGTTTAATCAAGCTACACTATTCCTAGATTATTGGTCTCATAACACCATGCCCAATGACAACTTCTTATTATGCAAACATGGTTTACGAGTATTACTTACTCTGGTTGGTTCTATCATGACCACCTCAATGTTGAAAACTATCAAGACAAGACTATATAAAATAGTACTGACCACTTGTGTTACCTGGAAGGGTCCCACATATCTTAGTGAAATTTTCACTACTTTTCTAAAATCACTTGATTTCACCATAAAATCCCAAAAAAATGACCAGGGAGAGTTCCAAAAAATATTCTAGCCCCTCTATACATCTCTCTAACTTAGAGATTGTTTTCCCATTCTAGATAAAATTGTTTAGGGAACCTCAAAAGAATAATGTATATAAGTTAATACTATCACTACCTTAAGTCACTCCTAATAATTATAACATATCAATACTATCACTACTTCATGGAGTTCTTAATAATTATGATGTGGAATAAGAACTATAAATATCATATTTTCAATTTATACATAATTAAGGAATAAATGTCCAAATGTATATATGCATATGGCCATATGACTAAATTTGAGATTATATATTAATCATAGATTTGACAAGTCTATCTTTCAGATCCAAACTTAGTAACTATTAAGCTAATCTAATTCTAAGTAGGACCCATTCCTATCACTTAGTACTCACATTCCTAATTCATCACTCTTCCCTTAGGTTTCCATGACCTAATGATCTCGAAAAAAAAGTACAATGTTCAATGAATCATAACTCTATACTAATAAATCATTGAAATCATTGTTATATGCTAAATAATTCTAGATGTATCAATATACATACAAGATAAATCATATAGTCAATCTATAATTATATAAGCTTGCCACTAGCCAAACATAACCAGTATCATAATTCCCAGATTAACCTATAGTGTTATATTCATATTTAAGAGAAAATAATGTTAAAATTAAAATAGCATATAAATTCCAAGGATGACATCATAATTTCAACTTTATAGGGAAACAACCGAGACAATATCTCCTT
This sequence comes from Torreya grandis, assembly GCA_037957365.1. Taxonomy (NCBI): domain Eukaryota; kingdom Viridiplantae; phylum Streptophyta; class Pinopsida; order Cupressales; family Taxaceae; genus Torreya; species Torreya grandis. Next base: position 585,022 of record JARHVA010005963.1, on the reverse strand, counting down.
TCTTGCTCATCTAGAATACAACAAATTAAAAATTTATCTCAATCACTAGACTAACAAGATGTTCTGTATATCCTATACCCTACATGCCTTTAATAAAAGGTACAAAAATAACTCTTCAGAACAACATGATTTTAGAAAAAAATAAAATAATAAGTAATTGATCTTTTAGCATCTCCATGTATGTCACCCTCTTAGATGATGCTCTCCCTCTGTCACACTCCAAGGAATGGGTTTTTCTATGTAAACTTCACAACAAAGTAAGTAGTTTGACCATAACAGTCATAATATATATTTATAATAAAATATAGATGAAATGACAACCCAACATGATCATAAATTAGACATACACATACAAATAACTCATAGCAGTGTGATCATAAAACATAAGCAATATCTTACTATCTCATAACCACATATATCTTAAAGCTTAGTTATGTATAACTAAATTATGTGTCAACTATAATTATCCATCGATAATCAAATAATTTACTTAGTGAAAAATCAAGATGTAACGTCCTTCCCCTTAAATCTAGTCAGCATCCTGGTGACTCTTATCAAATATAAATTCTAAGTTAAAAACATTATTATGAAGAGAAATAACCCAATATAAGGTATCAAATCAAGTAAATAAATGTGAAATTACCTGTATAATTCACCAAAGTTTAATCAAGCTACACTATTCCTAGATTATTGGTCTCATAACACCATGCCCAATGATAACTTCTTATTATGCAAACATGGTTTACGAGTATTACTTACTCTGGTTGGTTCTCTCATGACCACCTCAATGTTGAAAACTATCAAGACAAGCCTATATAAAATAGTACTAACCACTTGTGTTACCTTGAAGGGTCCCACATATCTTAGTGAAATTTTCACTACTTTTCTAAAATCACTTGATTTCACCATAAAATCCCAAAAAAATGACCAGGGAGAGTTCCAAAAAATATTCTAGCCCCTCTATACATCTCTCTAACTTAGAGAGTGTTTTCCCATTCTAGATAAAAATTTTTAGGGAACCTCGAAAGAATAATGTATATAAGTTAATACTATCACTACCTTAAGTCACTCCTAATAATTATAACATATCAATACTATCACTACTTCATGGAGTTCTTAATAATTATGATGTTGAATAAGAACTATAAATATCATATTTTCAATTTATACATAATTAAGGAATAAATGTTCAAATGTATACATGCATATGGCCATATGACTAAATTTAAGATTATATATTAATCATAGATTTGACAAGTCTATCTTTTAGATCCAAACTTATTAACTATTGAGTTAATCTAATTCTAAGTAGGACCCATTCCTATCACTTAGTACTCACATTCCTAATTCATCACTCTTCCCTTAGGTTTCCATGACCTAATGATCTCGAAGAAAAAGTACAATGTTCAATGAATCATAATTCTATACTAATAAATCATTGAAATCATTGTTATATGCTAAATAATTCTAGATGTATCAATATACATACAAGATAAATCATATAGTCAATCTATAATTATATAAGCTTGCCACTAGCCAAACATAACCAGTATCATAATTCCCAGATTAACCTATAGTGTTATATTCATATTTAAGAGAAAATAATGTTAAAATTAAAATAGCATACAAAGTCCAAGGATCACATCATAATTTCAACTTTATAGGGAAACAACCGAGACAATATCTCCTTTCTTGCTCATCGAGAATACAACAAATTAAAAATTTATCTCAATCACTAGACTAACAAGATGTTCTGTATATCCTATACCCTACGTGCCTTCGATAAAAGCTACAAAAATAACTCTTAAAAACAACATGATTTTAGAAAAAAATAAAATAATAAAGATCTAATCAAGGGTGAATAATAACATAATAATTATAGTCAACTTATATCTCTTAATCTAGAAATTAATATACAATTCAAGTTTTGTCATGCAATGAGCTCTAGAATAATAAGAAAAATAAACTTATGACCCTAAAGTGTCACAAGTTTAAATTATATAACTAATATCTCAAGAATAAAATTCCTATATACCCTCAAAAGGTAAAGAGAAAACACTACAACTCGATGTTGCCTAATCACTATCGACAAACAAACTCTATAAGCATGTTATCACAATCTTTATCCACAACCGTGAGAAAAATCAAACACTAACCACAAAAATATAGCAATCAATCCAATCCTAAAACTTCTCTCTCAATAATAAGTAGTAGTTATTTATCCCATGAACTCCAATGAATATGGTCAATACAGTATTTGAGAAACAAGTTTCAGCATAAAGAAAATATGAATATTCTCAATAGCCTATAATGATGTCAAAGGAGAATGAGATAATAAAAACTCATATCTAAGATAACTAAGAGACATGACACTTATTATAATTACACATTAATTAAGGGTGTGAATCTATAAAAAATTTCCTAACACATAGTAATTCTCAACCAAAACATCTACACTCTACTACAAAAAAATTCTCAACGCCCTATCTGGTACCAAACAAAAATGGGCCTATAATATTTTCCATTTTTAAGATTAGTGAACATAAGACACCAAAACAAAAGCATATATATTGAAGTGAGAATATTCATGTGCTTATTAATCACTCACAACATAAAACACAAATTCCAAAGGTGGTTGTATTAACAAGAAGGATGTAATCATACTTGAGGTGTTTGATCTAAGTGATCAAACTATGGTAAAAATATTTTGTTCATAGCTCATGAACTATGATATATAATAACCTAATCAAACCTCTTATACAACCATCACCATTGGTAAAATGAATAAACCAACCCCTAAATAACTCCAAAGGGTGTAGTTTCTCCTAAAGGCAAACACTCAATATTCGACACACACATTTCATTAATGTCTTAAAACATCAACCATGGTGTAACATGGTTCTACAATGAGACACTAAATATATAAAATACAAGTAAAATGCTTCATGTCATGAGGTTCGTGAACACTTGTGAATAAGAGAACATGAAAATTCCAATAGACTCATTAGGTCCTAGATTTCTAGCCACATGTTTGATACCACATGTAACATCCACTTTGAAATGTATCTACAAATACATGACTTTTTTAATTAAAAACATTTACCAAATATAGATTACATCATGAGAATCTAACAAAGATCATATTAAGTACTCAAATAATGATATTAGGAAACAATTCATGTTACATCATAAATCACTGATCTCTAATATAATGAGTGCACATCATATGAAAACAAAAAAATAATGATATTAAATCAGCCACAACTGATACAAGTCTACATCAACCATTGATAATGTAAAATAATAAGTAATTACAAATATTCATGATAATATTCAATAATGTATAAAATATAATATACACATAAGATACATGTCTCCTCGAGCATAGTTCCTTAACTAAAGTATCTGTAGCAATATCAAGTGTCATTTTGATAAGCAGTACTTATATGGGGAGGGAGAGCATCATCCAAGTGATTTTCCATATGAATCATAGACCAATGATCCCCCACATTAATCCCATAATAAAATGGTCCTCCCTTCAAAAATTATTAGATAGTGATTGATTAGGAATCTAGAGAGATGAGGAAGTATCCATGTGTTGTATGATTTATAAAATTAAGCATGCAGTGTATCATAAAGAACTGTTCTATTTCAAGGTATCATTAATACATAAAAATCATAATCATAGAATGATAATGTCTCACTAAACATACTTTGTCCCAAAGTTTTATGAATAATAAATAATAGTGATATATAAATCCATCAAATTTATACACACCGCTTGATTGAACTGCATCTCTAGTAAGTTAATGACTTCTATCTCACTCCTTTCTCTATATCAACAATGCAAATTGGTTAAATACCATTCAACCACAAGATTCATATAATTTAAATTCTACTAACAAACACATCATATAACATGTTAAAATAGGATTAACCAAGACATATATTTATTGCATCAAATATATAATTGAATCTTACATTAATTTATATCCCATACTACAAGTGATGACTATAGTCTATACCACCTAGGTAAATACACATTTTATATCAGATTTTCACTACCACAATTATTTTCCAAAAATACTACACCCTATGATAAACCATATTACCATAGTCTAGTATTGTAAGACATAACTACTAATTTTTCGCAATTAGTCATATAAAGTAGTCTTCAAAAAAAAAGAAAACATATGCTTCTATTCAAGTAAATAGATATAAAGAAGCAAGTCACAATTATTATGGAACACAATAACATATTATAAGATTATTTGTTAATATTTAGGTTTTATGCATGCCTACATAAATTCCTACTAACTATCACAAAACATACTATTCATAATTATAACCAACATGAATACATTTAATTAGTCAAATGTAGATATGAATCTAAACATAACAATTAAAGTATGTACCATTTGGGTATAACATACATTTATATTATAATAATCTATGATATCCCATACTATCATAGTTCAAAATTACATAAAAAGACATCATCAATCTTATGATTTCAAGAATTAAATGACCCACATACATAATAACAATCAATAAAGTACAATATTATACCACTGGGTATAATCCAACTTTAAACTACATACTAGAATTCAAATAAATATAAATTTTAAGCATTCATAACAATGCACTACTATATTCTAAATATAACTAAACACTATACATATTAAAACTTTCATCATATGCACCACTCACAAGTATTCAATACTAGATACATATCACTAACAATCAATAAATCATCTATAGGGAAATAAATAACTTGTAATCCAATTATAACATTCATTTAAACATTTGATTCAATTTTCTATAAGACTATTTTTATATGGTTATTGTTTTGGACCCTCAGACACTACAAAAAATCATAATTCTAACTACATCGGCATTTCACTTATGTAATTATGTTTCATACTTAAATCCATGTGTAGATATAGAAAATAAGACTCAACACACATGAAACATAGGATTATCTAAACTAGCATTTGTTATATGTTTTAGGGGTCAAAATGTGCACATTCATTAAGTTAATCATATGTAATTCTTTTAATACATTTAATACTCCACCCATGGAATTATAATCATAAAAATATACCCTTTATTCATATATATGCTATTAGGTAAATTAACCCCTATGTTTTCACATTTAGTAACCCCTAACATATTTTAATGTTACTTTTACATCACATGTTTTTACACATAATTTATCTATGATAACTTACCCATACATATCATAATAAAGGCTTTTTCGATTTTCCTATCCCTCCCATGTATTATTAAACTTTGTAAATGTTATCGATAAACTAACCTCACATAACACCTACAATTATACATATTTACAATCGAGAATTTTTGGTATTTTTCCACCATTAAAAATAACGAGGAAGTTGACTATGTTTTAAAAGTTAACAATCATTCTTAGTCAATTTGAGGTTTGTATATGACTTCCTATAATTTTAAGTTAAATATTCATGATAGGATACTAATTGATACTTTTCTCTTTGTTTCAAAAACTATCTGGTGTGTAGAACATTAATAATTATGTAGAAAATGGATAATATTTATTGAACACATCCTAAACCATATCAAGAAAATGTATTTATGAATTTTAGTACAGATCATATCTATAGACAAATAAAAATAGATTGTGTTAAATATAAATATATAGATATTACAGAATTACAAGATTAATCATGTATTCTATTATTCCTTTTATATTACTATGAATAATAATGTTACCTCTTTTTTATAAAATATAGACATGCTAAAAAAATTACACATCTATAAATATTATTTTCTACATCCCACTTATACAGATAATATTTATTTGTAAAAGTATAGTTATGCCTTCACATTATCATAAGTATCAATGTTAATTACATTGTGCATTTAGTTTTTTGACAAAGAGGTGGGAGTGCAGCATAAGGGTGTATGTAACTATAGCTCCATGATTTCTATAGATCATTTTGAAAGGGAGCTCAGATTGGTCCACCATGGGGACCACCATTAATTTGTGTTCTCCCAAGTTCATCCAATGCTTCCACTCCCTCTCCACCCATCACCCATCATCTCCCAGGGGTCTCTCAATATAAATTAACTCCTCATCCTTGTCCTCCTTGCTTGGCAATGTTGAAAAATCTATGAGTTAAAAAGTAACTTCATTTAGAGAAAGAGTGTAACTCATAAGAGTCAAACATAGGACATCTTTCCCAATTTATGTCATTGAGGAAGAGAAATGCAATTGATTTTATAGAAAATGTGAAGGAGAATATAAATAAATATTAATGTTTGAGAATGAAGGAAGAAAGCATGTAAGTCAACTATAATAATTGTATACAAGATTACATAACATAATTAGTCTAACATTAGTCCAATAAATCAAAGGAAAAATAAGTAAGAGTAAGTTGAATTAAGCCTATCTACTCATGCGAGAATTAAAAAGGATATAAAAGAAACACATGAAAGAAAGGAGTACCATATTACCTTCCCAAATGGATTCACTATACCAATGAGACTCAAAACCATGTTCTCATTTGATCAAGAGCTCTTGCCTTCAACAATAATGGTGGCCAACTCCTCCAATGTCTCAATAACTCTTTGTAAAACCTAGTTTTATGATTTGGTATCACTAAACTATCTTCTCAATGAAGATCTAAAATAAAATATATGGTTAAATATAAATGATTATGGAGATAATTTATCATTATAACTTTTCAAAAATCAAGTTTAAAATAATATATTCATAGCCTCTATATTTATAGCTTTTTGAGATTTCTCATAATCAACTTGAACCATCCATATCAAGATTGAGATGTGTGGATAAGGATTAATTCAATTATCTAATTAAAATCTATAAATATCCCTCACAAATATTTGGGATAGAGGGACATTTAAGAGGCATGGAGGGTCTTATTGAGGCATGGGAGACCCATAATCCTGATAGTTTATGCATTTATGGCCTAGGGATGTCTTCCCAATAAATGATGTCATTAGGTGATGTAGTTAATATAAATTAATATCCAAAAATAAATATTCAAAAACTCTCATGAAAATACACTTAAGCTCTTTATTTGGGTAAATTATCCTTAAATAAGGTTAATAAACATTTGTACAATTATTAGGAAATTAGCCCTCAATTAATCAAAATGGTTAGAAAGTCATATTACTAGGTGATAATTTGACTTTATAAGAATTGGAAGGTGAATTAGATGCATTGGAACCATATTCCCATTTATGATGTTTCAAACATATAATAACAAAGGTATGTGATGTGTACCAATGAATTAGACAAAATCAGTGATCCAGAGCACAAAAAAGGTGAAATCATCATTTTGACTCAAAATAAATTGATCAAAGCTAGGTGTCACATAAAATTCAGTGTTGTATTTAGGGACACATTAGACTAATTAAGAACTTGTAAATAACCATCTCAAACCATTTATCATGTTTTATGGATTTTGACATCAAATGTGTATTTGAGTGTAATTTGAGTAAGATTGATAATTTCAACACAAATGGTGTTAGGAATTAGATGTCTACATTTTACCCCTATTTAAGAAGGCATAACAAGACATTCATATGAATAAATGAATTTTCAAATAAATTATGTTGTCAAGAAGAAACTGGAACAAACCCACAATGCCCCCTCGACAGGACATACTAGGATGAAGAGAAGAATGGACTCTCAAAAAGAGAGGGATAATGAGAGATTAACCTATGGAATAGATCACATCCAAATGAGATAATTCTTGTACATGTGATTGCCATCAATTATAAAAATATAATTAGAGGTATAATAGGCCCTAGTAGATAGGGAGAATGGGAAAGATACAATCAATACATGTAAGGGCCCAACTTTAAACATAACCATTTTGAGAGTACAAGTGGGCTTAAAACATTAATCAATTCTGAGAAAAGTTAGAAAATTAATATTTCCATTATAGGAATTAGTGTGGAAATATTGGAATTAGAGGAAAAGAGAGATGTTCAGTTGAAGGAAGGGAAGCACCTCTAGAATGGGGTCTCCAAAGAGAAGATAATAAGTACTCTAATAGAGTAAATATGATCATGATAAAATAGTTTTTCCTCAGTAGGGAAAATTTTGATCATTGATAAAGAATAAATAATGGTTTTCCACTATAGAACTGATTTGATTTTGATGTTTTTTATATGTTGTACCCCAACATGCATAATTGTCAAGCAAAATAGATAAAGGATATAACCCAATAGATAGGTTAAAGTGAGCAGGGGCAAACATACATGTGATGGTGTAATGGCTTATAAATCCATAGAAAATAAAACATATGAGAATACATAAAGTGATGAGATAGATGAAAATAAGAATGGAGATGTTTGAAATAACTCTATATTTATAAGACAAGTGGATGTTACCAACATAGTTCTATGGACTCATTTTCTAACATGAACTTCAATCCAATGTAGTTCACCCGTGTTTGGGAGAGAATGGAATGAGGATGAAGAAAACTAACCAAGAATTGATTAGACTCACAATGCATGGAAAGAGGTGCACATCTAAGTATAGAGTCAAGTAATAAAATGCATGTTACCTTGATGCCTAATTCTATATCATGAGCCTAGATTATGCAAAGCGTTCTTGAGAATCATTCATCAAAGTTGTGTTGATGTTATGACATTGAAACCTAAGCATAAAGTGTTCGATATAATAAAATCAATTAGCCATCATAATTATGAATAACTTATAATTAAATAATATTCCAATTTCATTGAGTTGGTTCAAATGTGAATACCTATAACTAAGGATAATGGTAAGAAATGACCAAAACTACAGTTACAACTATTTATATTTAAACCAAAAAAAAACAAAGACAAAGAAAAAGATAAACATAAATTAACCTATCTTGAAGTCAAGCTATGATCAATAAAGACTTAAGTAGGAACAAAAGATATTTAAAATCTAAAATCAAGAATATCTTAGTGACATGAGACCAAGATATAAAGAATCAAGATCCATGTGAACCATCAAGACATTCTTGAATACAAAAGGAAAAAGAAAAATAAAACAAAAAAGACAAGACACCAGCAATAATCAAATCAATAAAATGGTTCAAGAATTAATTATTAACATAGGATCAAGATATAAATAATCAATATCTATGTGAACCATCAAGATGTTCTATAACACAAAAGAGAAACATAAGACTAAGATGAGACAAGAAGTAAAAAAAAGAGAAAAGGGGAAGAAATAAAATGAGAGGTTTGAAATCACAAAAAAAACCTAATAAAACACAAATAAACACACACAAAAAAAACCAAGTTAGTGTGGTTTAAAGACAAATATTCATGCATGTGTGAAAAAGGCATTACTTTCTACCATAACATAACAAAGAACAATAACTCAATAATTGTTCCCTAATTAAAGAGGAAGATTGATAAAATAAATGGGGGAAGAGAAGAAAATGAAGGGGTTATCCAAGTTAACTCCATATGTACTATATAAGTGGATACTTCCTACATAGTTTCATGGAGGCATGTTCCAAATTGAACTTCAAGGCAAATGTAGTTCTCATAAGAAATGGGATAGAATAAAAATGATCATCATATCAACATGATTAATGTTATATAAGAAATGGAAGGTACGATAAACAAATGAGGATGGTATTGCAAATAACAAGATGATGGCATGAGAAATAATGATCTTGCAAAATGGTAAGTTCATGGGATAAGATAAACTAGTGTTTCTTTAATTTTGAAATGACAAGAGCATAACATGATGATATGAGAATGTATAAATGTACAAAAGTTTGAGACAATGTTTTTCCTATTTTATGGATCATGTTTTAATGCTTATGCTATTTTGGGGATAAAATATGAATAAGGTGGGACCATCTAGTCAAGGAGATGTACGTTTGATCATAAAGGTTCCAATAAAATAGCTAAGCTAGATTCAATAGTCCATGCTCATAAATAAATAAGAGCAAGGATCCTAATAAGACAAAAAATTCCTACAGAGATCAATAAATGTAATATAGAATAGTGTGTAGCATGAAGTAACTTTGAAGAATTATTTGTGTTCATTGATCTATAATAATGTAGCAAAGGTCTTGAAATGAGAAGATGTTCTTTTTCACTTGTTTAAAGCTAAAAAATACTATCCTAGCTAAAATACTTAATAGAAATAGCATTGAGGATGTTCATAATGTTTATGAGACATAATCAAGATCATAATTGGTCAAGAGATAAAAAGTGTTCAATCTTACAACATACCAAAGACATAAAAAATAATATGGTTCTCAAGGGAATAGTGTAAAGATTGGTCCAACACATGGATGGTCAAAAGTGGGATAGATAACATGGTTCTCTTTCAAAAATGGTCAAGGATAGGAAAAATGTGTTTAGATTTCCAACGATTCAAATCTTTCACCATCTGGAGTCATGAAGTGTGGGCTAAGGTAGGATAAAATGCTGGGATAAATTTACTTTAGCACACATTTACCCCAAGTTAGGGGTGTTGTACACAATGGTTTAAAGTTATTCATGTATAAAAGCTCTTAAGGTGTATGATGTTCATGGGCTCTATAATTTCTTCACTATTAGGTTTAGCCATTTGATATGCCCCTGATCCATAGTTTTCCATCACAATATATGGCCCCAACCAATTAATCTGAAACTTACCTTTCTTTTTTCATTTAGCATTCATGTTCTTTTGGTCCTCTTAAAACCAAGTCACCAATCTCAAAATATTGAGGGAGAATGTGCTTGTTGTATCTTCTTCATAATTTTTTATGATAGGCCTACAAGTTTTATAGGGAAGCAAAATGCTTACCATCAAGAAGTTCTAGTTCTTGTAGTCATGAGGACCTATAGTCTTCATCATCTTCAATGTGCTCTAGTGATATTCACAATGATGTTATCTCCATATTGATTGAGATAATATATTAAGTACCTAAAACAAAGAATTATGGAGTGGCTCTATTTGGGGTTTAATGATTGGATCTATAAGCCAAAAGGGAAAGAAAGAGACACAAATGCCAATTATGGCCAACGTCATTGATAATCTTCTTTAGAATGGCTACAATGTTTTTATTTGATGCCTCAACTTGTTTGTTGCCTTGTGGGTTATATGGATTTGATTTCTAATGCTTGATCTTGAATTTGACATAGTGATTTCACATCTTGGTTCATAAAGGATATGTCATTATCAGATTAAATACAGGTTAGAATGTGATATCGATATATGATATGGTAATGAATAAATTTGGCTATCTACTTCTTGGTAAATAAGTGAGAGTAATGGCCTCAATCCACTTGGTAAAGTACTCAATAATAGTCAAAATGTGATTATGGCCATCTAGAGATGTTTGGTTAATTTTCTTGATGAGATGGAGACCCCATGTTGAGAATGTCTATAGTGTTGTGATCAGTTGTAGTGGTAAAAAAGGTGCATGTATCAATTTACCATGTTGCTGATAAGGAACACACTTCTTCACATAGTTGCGAGCATCAATCTCCATTTTGGGATAATTATAGCCTATTTTGAGGATTTTATTTGTTTGGAATACACTATTATTGTGGGCCCCACACATTCCTTCATGAACCTCCTTTAGTGCTAGCTTGGATTCTAATAAAAATAAATAATGAAGAGGCATTTCATCATAGTCTTTATGATAATGGGTGTTTCCAAGGAGAATATGATGTAGGAGCATCTACAAAAGTTTCAAATTCTAGTGTAAAAATTCAAATTTTGGTTTTCCCTCCAAAATGTGAGATTTCAAAATTTCACCTTGAAAGTAAAATGTAATTATCAAAAAATGAAAGTAAAAACGTAAAAATTAATGGTTAGGCTATTGATTAAATTAGGGGGAAATGGTTGAAACTATTTTCAACCTTATAATATTGTTAAAACTGAAAAACAACATTTGTTTGCCTTAAGCCCAATTTGGGCGTAGAAGTTGGAAGAGAGATTCTTGGAAAGAAAGAAAAACAAAGAAGAATTAATTAAGGAGAGAGGATGAGAAGAGAAGGAGGATGAGAGGGGTGTATAAGTGAATAAGAACAGAGAGGAAGAGTCCTGTCATTCAAGAGAAAGAGAATGGAATGAAGAAGAGAGAGAAGAATTAGTGAGGGAGGACCTCACTCAAGAAATGTTAAAGGAAAGAGAAGGAGAAGTCAAGAGAATGTGTGAAGGAGAAAGCAAGGTTTTAAAATCCATAGATTTTGGCATTGAAATGTAAGTCTTCTATTGATCAATGAAGGAATAAATGTTTTGTTTCATGTTATGGTCTCTTTATAAATTCTGGTAACAGGCCTGCATATGTGAATGTGTGTATGTATGAAAGATGTGTGTATGATGATTCTCTAAAGAACATTGTGAAATACTAATTATTTTATATGTTGGGAAAAATATAAAGGTTTTATTATGATATAAAGAGGTTTTAAGGAGTTTGGAATGTTGTAAATAGCCTAAATAGGCCTAAACAAGGTTTTCAGGCCTGTAAAACTACAGCCCACTGTCTTAAATCAAATCCATGTGAAAATATTTGTATGAAGTCTAAAATGGTATGGAGATAAGATATATAGGTACCTAAGGAAATTATAATCTTAATATTGAAGAAAACCAGGCCCTAGAAACCCTCTTGATGTCCAAAAACTCCACAGTTGAAATTCAGGCCTGTAGGTGACAGTGTATAGAAAAAGTTAAGAAACTTGTATGTTTTTGCATTGTAAGTGGATTGATCAGGTAATTGTTGATAGGGAATATGAATGGAGAATTAATTAAGGTATTGGAATTGTTTTTTATCCTCTTGAAATTCTATTTATCACATAAAAAGAGATGACAATAATGAACCCTGTTGGCTGTCATAAAAATACAGTCCAAGACAACTGAGTTGTTGAGCATTAGAAGGTACAAAAGGTTGAAATGACCAAGATGATTATTGGATAAGGTGAATGGGGTTAAAACAGACACTATAAAAGTGATTATATCCCTTGAAACTGTCTAAAACACACCCAACAAAAATAATTAGCTCACACCCTGTGACTGTCCAAGAGAAAATCCTGATTTAGCTTCTAGCCCTCAAAATGAGTTTTAAAGATTGAAAACTCTTGAAACTTTGGAATTTTACCCTTGATGATGTTTTAAAACTTTTTGAAGTGTTTCTAATGTGATACAGTATGGATATATACAAAAAAAAGATAATTACCAAGTGAAGCCTAGGTGCATGTGAAGGAAAGAGCATAGGCCAATATAGGAAAAGTGAATTTATCCAAAGAAGTGCACTAAAAAATGATTGATTCACCAAGAAGAAGATAATGGGTATCTATAATGATGCTTTTTTTGCTTATAAAGTCTGTACATCACTTTGGACAAGGTGTTTTGCATTCAAAGAGGGCTAATTAGAACATGGCTTAAAGAAGGAAGTATAATTCCGTACAAAGTAACCTCAAGAGATTTTTCAGTATGTTATAGAAGAGCTTAATGGGTATCCATAAATGGTTTTAATTTCATTATTGAGCTAACCTATTAAAACTTATGGCTAATAAGTAGGGAAAACAGGGCTACAAGGAATGAATGATCTAGATAGGTTTGTATCAGTTTGTTGATGATTTCAGAGTAGTGTAAGATTAGTTTTCATCATTTGGTATCAGAGATTGAATCTTTTTGGAATTGGTAATTTGTTGTTGGTTATGATTTCTAATGAGTTATTACAGGATTTGGTAAGAAGATTAGCAAGACAAGTGCTAGAAGACCCTGGGAAGAAAAAGTATGAGAATCTTTGCTATTTGAGTTAAGTTTATTGTGTTGATAAGCAATCAAGTGAAGGAGTTTCAGGTTCAAGATAGCCAAGATGTTTAGGATTAAGAGAAGAATCCAATGAAGGCTTAGTGAAGGTCCAAGAAGAAGCTTGGATAGTTTGCCAAAAGACTATGGTGAAATAGACTTGGGTGAGGTAAAGGATGGAGTTTGAAGCTTGGAGAGCTCAAAAGTAAGAGAGAAAGTGAATGCTCAAGAAGAAGATCCAAATCAAGGTAAGCTTAGATTTATGATTTGTATTTGATGAAGTTTTGTATAAGAGTTGCTGCAGGATTGAGAAAAGGGTCAAAAGACTAGGATGCGAAAGGCCTAGGTCAGATCAAGGAGATTGTCAAAAGACCAGTCAAGGAGAAAGGCTTGGTGAGACAAGGGATCAAGAGACCAAGGTGGAAAATACTTGGGTGAAGATCTCAGAGATGGAAGTGTTGTTGAAGGCACTACAGAGCAGCAAGGTACAGGAGGGCACCAAGAAGAAAGCAAGCATCAAAGGTATGGACAATTTTGTACTTGATAAAGAAATTGCTAATTTAAAGAGAGAGAGTTAGCTAAGATTAAAGATGAATATGAGTCTTGGATGTAGATGGATAAGCAAGCATGGGTATTGCCAATGAGGAGGAGGTTGAAGTGGCCAATAGATCTCCTAATGAAGAAGAGAAGAAGGCAAAAGAATATTGCCATGAAGAGATAAGCCCATAGAGGCAAGAGTATGAGAAGGTTGCCAAGTGAGCAGCAAGAGGAAGAAGTTCAGAAGAAGGTTCTCATTGAGGAGAACAAGAGTAAAGAAGAGAGAAAAGATGAACTGCCAGGAAGAGCACTTGAAAAGATGAGAGTGTGGATGAAGAGAGCACTCATGGAGACATTATGGTCTCTTGTTTTTATATCTAATGCTGTTTTTGAGTGGGTAAATGCAGGTATGAGTAGCCTTATGAAGGACAAGAGAAGGGCCTTGAAGAATGAAAAGATTGGTGCAAGAGAGAGAAGTGAGTTTGCTATTGATAAAGAAGAAGAGATGCATTGGTTAATGCATAATGGAGGTGCTGAAGAACCCCTACAAGTAAGAGAGATAGAAGATGAAGATGAATTCCATGATGCCATGGAGTACCTTGAAGAAGCAAATGGAAAACTATGCACAAAAGAGGATAGTGCAATCAAAGAAGCCATGCAAATGAAGGAAACCATGAAGCAACCCATCAAGGAGGTAAAGGTGAATTATAGTATTGATTTTTCTCATCCACTTAATTATGGAATAGCTATTTAATAGGTTGCAAAATTCCACAAGGAAGTAGTGGAAGTCCATCATCTTGCCAATGAAGAAGAGGGTATAGAATATTATGATGACTTGGAAAACATTACAATAGAACAAAGGAAGGAAACACACCTAAGGAAATTGAATGCAAGCAAGGAAACTATGAGGAAGAGTATGGATAAACATCAAGCCATTGAAAAGGTAAAAATAAGTTTAAATTCTGATTTTTTAAATGCATATAAGAGTAAGACTACTGCTATACAGATGGAGATGAAGAAGATTAATAACAAGCCTTCAAATCCAGCAATAAACCATGGCTATGTGATACCAAAATGACTTAAGGGATCAGCAAATGTAAAAAAAGACACAAAGTTCAATCAAGATGATGACTCAAGCAAGAAGCAAATACAAAGCAAGAAGGAAGAGGTAGAATGCAAAGTAAGCAAGGCCAGCCATCAAGCAAGACAACATGAAAATGTCAAAGAGCAAAAATTGGTTGGTGAATTGAACAAGTGGCATCCTAAAGCTATGAAGAAGGTATGGATAGCTAAAGGTGAGGTGGAGCATGAGGATACAAATATAAAAGGTAAGTCAATTGCTTGCAATGAATGGGATAATGATTTGTTTGAATCATTTAAAGATATGTTTATGGAAAATGAAGAATGTAAAATGTCTATGAAAACTAATATTCATCAAGGAGGGAGTTCCAAGAGGATGGATGATGAAAGTAGAGATGTGAAATCAGTTCACATGTTTGAAACAAACAAGGAGAGACAAGGTAATAGTACTCCTATTATTTTTGATAAGTATATTGATGATGATAAAGAAGCTGATTTGTATGAAGAAACTATAAAGTGGATGAATGTATTTATAGAGGATGAAAAACAATCTGGTCCTAAGTTTGATATAGGACATGAAGATTTGGATGAACTTGTGTTAAGTGAAGAGATGAAGAGGATAGAAGAGTTGTTGAATCCTCCAAGAGAGTTGTGTAGAAACACCTATCAACATGGTGACACCATTGATCAGATAGAAAATAAATTGAGGCAAGAACAAAGAAAGATAGTGAGGGCAGATTTGGCCAAAGAGTAGAAAAGTGGATGCAGCCAAGAGGCTTCATGGCCTCAAATGTTTTCTACTAAGGTGGCTTTGAATGTTTTGTATGCAGGTATGAAGGTTGCTGAAGTGAATGACATACATGAGTCATTGAAGAAACTCATGAACCAAGAAGAACAACAAGAAGATCTAGAAGATAGGTATGAAGATGAAGAAGCATGGAAGTGGGAGATGATAGCTGAGGAGATGAGGAGAAGAACATACTAGAAGAGGAAGAATAGCAAGATGAAAGACAAAGACTACCAAAGACAAGCATTGGTATTGACAACAAGACCGTGGGATCCAGGCATACAAGTGAAGACTAAAGTGAGGAGGAAGCATGACATTTGAACTAAGGTTCAAATCTTTTCTAGAGGGAGAGTATGATATAGGAGCATCTACAAAAGTTTCGAATTCTAGTGTAAAAATTCAAATTTTGGTTTTCCCTCCAAATTGTGAGATTTCAAAATTTCACCTTGAAAGTAAAATGTAATTATCAAAAAGTGAAAGTAAAAAGGTAAAAAGTAATGGTTAGGCTATTGAGTAAATTAGGGGGAAATGGTTGAAACTATTTTCAACCTTAGAATATTGTTAAAATATAAAAACAACATTTGTTTGTCGTAAGCCCAATTTGGGCGTAGAAGTTGGAAGAGAGATTCTTGGAAAGAACTAAAAACAAAGAAGAACCGAGAGGAAGAGTCCTCTCATTCAAGAGAAAGAGTATGGAATGAAGAAGAGAGAGAAGAATTAGTGAGGAAGGACCTCACCCAAGAAATGTTAAAGGAAAGAGAAGGAGAAGTCAAGAGAATGTGTGAAGGAGCAAGCCAGGTTTTAAAAGCCATGGATTTTGGCATTGAAATGTAAGTCTTCTATTGATCAATAAAGGAATAAATGTTTTGTTTCATGTTATGGTCTCTTTATAAATTCTGGTAACAGGCCTGCATATGTGAATGTGTGTATGTATGAAAGATGTGTGTACGATGATTCTCTAAAGAACATTGTGAAAGACTGATTATTTTATATGTTGGGAAAAATCTAAAGGTGGTATGATGAGATCAAGAGGTTTTAAGGAGTTTGGAATGTTGTAAAAAGCCTAAACAGGGTATTCAAGGCTGTAAAACTACAGCCCACTGTCTTAAATCAAATCCATGTGAAAATATTTGTATGAAGTCTAAAATGGTATGGAGATAAGATCTATAGGTCTCTAAGGATAGTATAAACTTAATATTGAAGAAAACCAGGCCCTAGAAACCCTCTTGATGTCCAAAAACTCCACAGTTGAAATTCAGGCCTGTAGGTGACAGTGTATAGAAAAAGTTAAGAAACATGTATGTTTTTGCATTGTAAGTGGATTGATCAGGTCATTGTTGATAGGGAATATGAATGGAGAAGCCATGATGTTATCGGCATGTTTTTTTATCCTCTTGAAATTCTATTTATCACACAAAAAGAGATGACAATAATGAACCCTGTTGGCTGTCATAAAAATACAGTCCAAGACAACTGAGTTGTTGAGCATTAGAAGGTACAAAAGGTTGACATGACCAAGATGATAATTGGAGAAGGTGTAGGGGGTTAAAACAGACCCTATAAAAGTGATTAGAGCCCTTGAAACTGTCTAAAACACACCCAGAAAAAATAATTAGCTCGCAGCCTCTGACTGTCCAAGGGAAAATCCTGATTTAGCTTCTAGCCCTCAAAATGATTTTTAAAGCTTGAAAACTCTTGAAACTTTGGAATTTTACCCTTTA
Organism: Torreya grandis; assembly: GCA_037957365.1. Lineage (NCBI taxonomy): Eukaryota > Viridiplantae > Streptophyta > Pinopsida > Cupressales > Taxaceae > Torreya > Torreya grandis. Next base: position 567,129 of record JARHVA010005963.1, on the reverse strand, counting down.
TGATGTTTTAAAACTTTTGGAAGTGGTTTAAATTGGATAAATTATGGATAAGTACAAAAAAAAGATAATTACCAAGTGAAGCCTAGGTGCATGTGAAGGAAAGAGCATAAGCCAATATAGGAAAAGTGAGTTTCTCCAAAGAAGTGCACTAAAAAATGATTGATTCACCAGGAAGAAGATAATGGGTATCTATAATGATGCTTTTTTTCTTATAAATTCTTTACATCACTTTGGACAAGGTGTTTTGCAATCAAGGAGGGTTAATTAGAACATGGCTTAAAGAAGGAAGTACAATTCCGTACAAAGTAACGTCAAGAGATTTTTCATTATGTTATATAAGAGCTTAATGGGTATCCATAAATTGTTTTACTTTCATGATTTAGCTAACCTATAAAAAGTTATAGCCAATAAACTGGGAAAACAGGGCTACAAGGAATGAATGATCTAGATAAGTCTGTATCAGTTTGTTGATGATTTCAAAGCAGTGTAAGATTAGTTTTCATCAGAATATAACGTGTTAAGAGATTAATTAATATTTTTTTTTGGTTTATGGAAAGGTTGGTGGGGAAGACATGACTGTGAAAATAGTTGTAAAAATCTTGGTATCATGGTAGCTCAGGTGGGAAATTAGGACCAATAATGGTGCATTCCATCTCTAAATTAGTTATAATATGTGAAATTTGAAGAATATTTTCAATTAGGAACTGATAATCTTTTTCACTACCATCTATTTGAATCATAGAACCAATTATCTCCATTGTGTCAGTGGAGCTATTGTTTACTCTCATAACTTGTTCAAATTATAGAGATTTAAAATGTGTTCTGAGGTTATCGATAATTTTCCTATAAGGAACAAGCTCATCATCTCTTGTTTGATACTAATCAGTGGTCTGATTAATGATTAACTATAAATCTCAATAGATCTTTAAACTTTAGATATCCATTGTATAATAAGTGAAGCCTTAAAATCAATGCCTCATACTTTACCATATTATTTGCACAATTAAATTGTATATGTAATTCTTTGGGAATTAAATATACATATGGTGTGATCAACAATATGTGAGTGTGAGATCCATGGGATGTGAAGGATCCATCAAAATAGAGCATCCACTATTCAAGTTCCTATAATGCTTGTTATATCATCATGATAGAATCATCTAGAAAGTAAAACATGAGAGCTTGAGTATCCTCTATATTATCTTCTATAATTTTGTTAGGAATTACTTTCCCTTTGATGGCATTTTGATTATGATACTCAATATCAAACTTACTTAGGAGCATAACCCATTTAATGACACATCCTTAAAGAGTTGTTGTAGACAAGAAGAACTTGAGGAGGTCTACATTGGTGATGACAATAGTTTTATTATTTAGAATATAATGTCATAATCTCTGAGTAGTAAACACTAGAGCTAAACATGCCTTCTCAATAGGCATATAATTATGTTTACAAGCCACCAATGTATGGCTTAAATAATAAGTAGTGTTTTCCTTACCATGATCATCATGTTGGACCAAAAGTGCCCCCAATGCATGTTTTGTAATTGATATATAAAGAAGTAGTGGATTTCCCTATGTTGGCATTCTTAAGACTAGTGGATTGGCCAATTATGTCTTCTTTTTTTCAAATTCTATCTAACAATCCTCATCCCATTGAAATGCTACATCTTTCTTTAAAATATGAGTAAATGGGTGTCATTTATCTGCCAATAGAGTAATGAACTTGCGTATAGACTAGATATTTCATTACAAGCTTCATAGCTATTTAAGATTATTTAGTGGAGGCATTTCCATAATAGTGTTGAATTTTATAGGGTCAAATTCAATCCCATTATGATACAATGAATCCTAGTAATTTCCTTGATATGACTCCAAAGACACGTTTATTATGATTCAAGTGGAATTTATATTCATAAAGCCTCTGAAATATTCTTCGTAGAACATTAGGATGTCTAGATCTTATTCATGATTTTGTTGGTATATCATCAACATAGTCATCTATAATGTCATGCATCATGTCATGGAAAATGACAGTCATTATGCATTTATATGTTTCTCTAGTGTTCTTTAAGATAAATGCATGACTTGATAATAGAATATCCCCCATAGAGTGGTGAACATAGTCTTGTGTTGGTCTTTAGGGGCTATCTTGATCTAATTATAATAAGAAAATCTATCCATTAAGGATAACATGTCATACCCAATAGTTGAGTCGATGATCATGTTGATGTTGGGCAAATGAAAATCATCTTTGAGGCATGATTTGTTGATATTTCAAAAAAATTTAAAAATACGTATACCTAGCGTGTTTTTACTTATTAGGACTATGATAAAAACCCATTCAAAGTAATCTAGTGGTATAATAAAATTGGCTTGTAATAACTTTTCTAGTTTGGCCTTAACTAATAAGGTGATGTGTAGATACATCTTTCTTAGTTTCTACTTGATTGGTTTGGCATCAGGATGGACAACAAGGTGATGCACACCAAATCAGGCTCCAAGCCTAACATGTCAGAGTGTGCCCATAAAAATATGTCTATATAATCTTAAATATGGATACAATAGACTCATGTTTTGCTTTCATAAGGGAATCTCCAAGATAAACAATTTTGGGATCCTCATAAGTTCCCAAGTTTACTTATGTCATGTTTTCCATAAGCAGTGTGGATCCATCTTAAAAAATTATAGGTAAGGTATGATCATGATTATCTTCTTTTGCCACATCTTCTTGTTGTTCCTCCCAAAGATTTGGCTAATATGAAGAATAAAAATATGTCATCTCAAGTAAAGGCCAAGAAGAAAAAACCTTTGAAAACTCAAGAGCAATATGCTCAAACATTTGATGTTGTTTTGAAGAGATGTTTGTACTAGCAATGGAACTTAGGCTAGATGGACCTTCAGTGTCTTAAGGGGATGAGCAAACTTTCCCACCTAGGAGCGTCTAAAATAGGTTTTCGTTTGAAGTCTTGGTATTTTTATTACTTTTTCCTTGATTAATGAGTACCTCAAAGAGGTTTTCACCCAAATATCTCAATGTTTATTCTTTATTATGACCCAAAAAAAATTATTTCTCTCTAGAGTAGGTAGAAGAATTCAATGAAAAATCAAAGCCCTATTTGTGATCACCAATGGGAAATCCATCTTGTAAGCCCATGTATTATGCTATTGATTCTTCATTTTGAAATCATCAAGGCATATAACCAAATTTTGTTGGTCCCAATATATGATTTTAGGATGGCAAAGGTATAGGGAATAATAGAAGTTTGATTTAGGACAGGAAGGTCCAATGGTAAATATATATTGTCCTACTTTAGAAAGGGAAGCACCACTAGGATGAGTTCTTTCTTTAGAATGTGAAGCTCCAATAGGCATTCTGGTTAATATGGTATTTGAATAAAATAAATTTGAGTCAAAAAGATCATCAAATGGGCTACAATAGGACACTGTGTCACTTTAAGCAGTCTCATCACCAGTAATTTTAGAAGAGTCACTATCAAAAGTCATGAGCTCATCATCTGGTGGTATAAATCTGAGACCACGATTCCAATTGATAACTCTAACTGATAAAGGCTCCAAGATTCCTTGTACTTGTGGGCCAAATCCCTTCACAGTCAATATAATCCATTATCTAGTTAGGGATTAGATACTTTAGATTCTAAAAGCAATCAGTAAGGCCTACAAAATATAACCAATCACCCTTGATAAAATCCTCTCAATCATTCTTTGGCATGATTGTAGGTATTAAAACCATAGGTGGTTTTATTTATTTCTTCTTTGGATACCAAATTTGTTTGGGTCTATTAGAATTCTAAGAATTTTTACGCTTAGCAACTGATTTAGGGGATTTAGGCAGCTTTTCAATATGGAGGATGTCTTTCAGATGGTACATAGAAATACTTATGTCTTTAATAATAATGTGGTTTGCAAGACTTGAAGAAAATGGATTGACTGAAGTGGAGGCTAGATCACCAGGGTTGATATAACTATATAGAGATAAATGGGAAATGATGGCTTCATTATTCTTTGTAATGAATTTAGAACCTAGGTAGTATTTATAATTATGAAACTCAGCTTCAAGATGTTTGTAATATTGATATGGTTAATAATCAGTGGGAATATCAACCTTGATCTCATCATGGGGAAACTTAAGTCACTAGTGAAGAGTGGATGGAACTACATGTACATCATAGATCTAGTTTCAACTAAGAAGTATGTTATAAGGAAGTTTAATATCCATAATATGTAAAAATGTGTGATAAGAAATAGGCCCAACCATGACTGGAAAACCAAATTGTACCAAAAGACTCCATCTTGATGTTATTATACACCTTGATTGTAATAGTTTCTAGTTGAATATCATTATCCATGTAGCCCAATCATATTACCAATTTGAGAGATATGATGTTGAACCCTAAACCATTATCTATAAGAACATGCTTGATCTTATGATGTACAATGATTATCTCAATGTACAATGGGCTATTATGGTTTGAGCCAAGAGTGGACATGTCTTTTTGGTCAAATGTGATTTTTCAAAATGAAGACAAATGTCCAACTAGGTTATGGAATTGATTAGGGTTTATATTATTAGGCATAGTATATTGTTGTAAAAGGTTGTTTAGAATAGTTCTATGGACATCAGATGTCTGCAGGATTTCTAATATAGAAATCTATGCAAGGGTTTTGTTCAATTGATCCACTAAACTATAATGCTTTTAAACTATGGATTGAGATAGTTTAGTATTTGTTGGCACATTATTCAACATTGGAACCATGGGTACAATTTTTTCATTAGGTTTCATATAAGAAGTGAATGAAAGCCCCTGGATGGTGACTCGAGAATGTCTAGTTATGATTACACAACCTAGAGGTGGAAAGGAATCATTATGATTAAAAGAGGAAATCAAAGGGCCTTGGATGGTGACTCATGGGTGTCTATCTATATTTCTAAAATTTTGAGTAAATGAGGAGCCTTTTTAATTAAAATAAAGGTGTTGTTATTTAGAACTAGTAACACATGCAAATGGAGTTGCAACATGATTATGGAAATTTGATGTGATATTACTAGGATAAGTTGTTGACCCCTTAATGATGGGTCCTATGTTATGAGGAATGCAACATTATCCATGTGGTTTCACAATAAAGTGGCAATGTGGGAATAAGAAATGTGCCCTAAAGTATTATTATAGTCATATGGCATATTGTTATACACCGCATTGTTAGTGTTGGTATTATTATCTTGATTGTGCTAATTATGATTTTGAACCTGATGTTATTTGTGATTCTACCTCTATCCTTGATTTTCACCTTGGTTTTGATTTTTTCTTGGTGGTAGTGGATTATGTTGAGGAAAGTTATCTTTATAGATCCACATATCCTAATTTGTGTCCTAGTTAGGGGCCAACTTAATTTCTAATTCACCACTTTCAATAAAGTCTTTAATAATGTGTCCTAATTAGATAAAAAAATATGTACTATGACCAATAACATGATGGAAGTTGAACCATTCCTCATCTTTGTACTAGTCTAGTTTTGGTTGAACTTGAGGAAATGGCCTTGGTATTGGCCATATAATCAAATTAACAATGATGAGCTTTGGTATCATTGTTTCAATGGGTTATCCTAACTTGAGAAAGACTCTAAAATTGTTATGAAATGTCCTTTGTGGAGACTGTCTCTACAAATTAGGTGGTGGATTTGAGGGAGATAATTGTACGTTTGGGGGAGGCATAGCTTACACCATTTTTATGTGCCTTGTTTTAGTCACCCCATTTCTAACCATGTTTTTGTTTTTATTAAATCCATTAAGATTATCTTACAAAACCATTTGAACTAGTGATTGAGTTTGATTAGAGGTCTGACATTCTTTAAAAATCTTGACAAGGCCTTTATCAATAAGAGTCTTCTCAATCTACATTACTTTGTCAATAATTTATTCAAATGAGTTAGGACAAGTTAACCATAGATTATGCATGAATTCAAGATGTAAGTTCTATGAAAATATATTGACCAACTATTTTTCTAGCAAGTTATGTTGCAATTATCCCACTAATGCTTTCCACCTTCTTACATATGTGGTAAAACTTTCACCATCATGTTTTTTATCTTTTCACAAGTCAAAAACTGTCAATTCATGTTCTGTGTTATATGACAAATGGTTAAATTTTTTTTTGATAAGTCATTCCAATCTACAACCGAACCCTTGTGTAGTTTAAGTAGCCAATCAAGAGCCTAAACTACTAAACTTTGTGAAAATAGTTAAAATAAGTACTAATTACTATAAGAAACCTCTTGACATAAGACAAAGAATGATTTATGTGCTCATGTGGATCTCCTTTTCCTTTATACTTGCCAAATTTGGGTGCCTTGAAATGATGTGAAAAAGGGTTTTGGAGAATAGATAAATTAAATGTATATGGATATATCTCATCAAATTTGTAATTTTTAACTATATTATCCATCTCCAATCTTTAAATAATTTCCTTCATGAAATTCTACTCTTACATGTTTGGTGTATTTGTGGATCTAATAAGATGTCACTGTAGTGGAATGTGCCCCTAATTTTGTTATTGTTGGGTTGGAAAGTGCCCCTAATTTTTTTGTTGTTGGGGTGAAATGTGCCCCTCATTTTGTTACTATTAGGGTGGAATGTGTCCCTAGTTTTGTTGTTGTTGGGGTCAAATGTGCCCCTAGTTTTATTTTTGTTAGGGTGGAATGTGCCCTAGTTTTGTTGCTATTGGGGTGGAATGTGCCCATAATTTTGTGTTGATCTATAGGGAATGTACACCTTTTGGTCTATGGCTTAGTTTTGATTCACTCCTTGATTCTATAAAATAGTCCATTGATTCTTAGATTGTAAAACATTCCTTGAATTTAATTGTTTATTACTTTGTTGATGTTCAGATGTTTTCTGTCTATTTACCAATTTTTGTTTTGTTTGGAATGAACTATCCAAATTATCTTAAGGGATTTCCTCAATTTGAACTGAATGTTTGGGTCTTTGGTTTTTAAATCTAATAAGAGGTTCCTGTTGATTGAATAATGTATGCTTGATCTCGAATGGCACATTTTTAAAGATATCTTTTGATTTTAACTATTTATTTAGGTTACCTTGATTCACTATTGTTATGTTCTCATAAAATGTTTGTTGCATAATTTTGACCACATTTCCCTATTCTTTTGAATCATCATTGTGAATTGAAGTGGAAACTAATGAGTCAATTAAGTATGTGACAAGTTGATCAACATTTCATCAACTTATTATCTTGCTCTTAGATAGGTAAGATCTTGATTTGTTAGTTGTGACTCTACTTCTATTTCTTTTCCTTTATTAGAAGAAGGTATGTCTATTTCTGCAAAATCTTATTCTTGCCATAGTTGTTCTCCATCTCTAACCAAGGTATGCAATTGTTCTATAATAAATTTTGAAGGTAGTTTAGAACATAATTCTATCAACCTAAGAAGTGCTTTGTCTTAATCTTCTTAGGGTTGATATTTATTCTAATCATCTTCAAATTCTAATGTTGTGAGGATGTCATAAAAAATAATTGGGTTATCTTGGCCATCATAAAATTGTTCATCCTCATAAATAAGGCCATAAGAGGGCCCACTATGAGTGAACCTTTGAGTCATGTCTAAAAATATTTTCTCTAAGTATTTGACTAGATTTCGATCAATATTTTGTAAACATTCAAACAAGGTATGCTTATTTCTCTTCAAAAAAATGAAAAAGGTACCAAAGAGACTATAAAGAGGATGGCTTAGAACCACACACAATTCAAATATTTGATTCATGAATTTACTCAAATTTTGGTAAAGTTTAAATCATATAGATTGGAAGAGGGTAAGGTAATTCAAGATCTAAGGTGAAAACTAGTACACCAAAGCCTAGATCTTTATGATATGCATGCACTATAAAATCTAGTTTCAACTTTGATGAGTTGATCTTATAAAATTAGAGAGAATCTCTATAAAATATGAAGATAATACAAACTAAGCAACTAAAGACGTAAAAACATACATGAATGACTAAGTAAATTTTTTTGACCAGATCGGTAGCACAACTTTACCACATGGTTCTAGTAGGATAAAATGTGTTCTAGAACTCAAAGCATGAGTGATAGATAAGATGAATTGAGTCTACCAAGATGATAATGCAATTTTTAGTATAATAAAGGGCCCTCAATAAAAATATAAAGTTGAACCCAAGTTAAAACATGTTTAGTGTGAAAATGGAGAACCCAATTTACCACACCATCCCTTAGAACAAAGAAAGGTCTAATTCTGAATGTTAATTATAAATTCAGGACATAGACAAATTGGGTAAATGATCTATAATCAATTTAATATCATTAATTTTCCAAAGGGAGTGATATGACATAATGTTTTTGATAATAATTTAAACCAAGAAAAGATAAATTTTCCAATTGGATAGTGCAACACCTCTCTTGTTCAAGAAATTTGAGGACAATGTGTTTTGGTTAAGTTCACTAAAGAAATAAGTAGTTTTAGATACAATTCAAAACCATGTAAGATAATGAAATAAAATGGTCCTCTTAAGTCTAAACTAACAAGGTATTGAAAAGTGGGCTTAACTAAACTAACAAGTTTTTGAAAAATTCTAGGGGGATCAATTACACAATGACTTTCATGTCATAATACAAAATAAAAATAACATAAATAGGTGTTCATAGCACTTGGTTTATTACAAAAAGGTATTTAACTTTTTACAACCACTACATCCATCACTCGCTTAGTATAGTGTGATGTCCAAAGTGTAGATACGTCTTATGTGCAACTCCAACACTAGAAGGAGGTTTAACCACTCAAACCTATGATCCCAGTGGGATTGGTTAAAGTCAGTGTTGGAAGGTGAAACCCCAGGTCAAAGATTCCATATAGAACTTTTGGGAGGTGATGAAATCCCCCTCACCAGCCAACTTTGCATAAAATAAAAGACTTAATAGAAAGACTTTAGGTTCATTTTCAAGATCACCTAAACTATTAAAAGGGTTTTTGGGAGTGATTTATATGACATTATCTTTAAGCAATTAACTAGGCATGTTTGCAATAAGGAAAATGCTTTTGATTTTAAAAGATCCCTAAAGAGGATGGATGGAAGAGCATAGACACAATGTCCCTCTTTTTTCCAATCAATTTCTAATTAATAACTATTGAATACAAATTTTACAATTGAATTAAATTTTAAGAACCAAATCAATGATTAGGTGGTATTCTTTTCGACCCCTTTGTCTTAAGTGTTAAAATATAAAATATTGCACAATAAGCAAACAAAAAATCTAAATTCATTTTAATCACAAAGATTGAAGCATTCAAGACTCATCTTAGATTCAATTTTAGTGCACCAATTCTGAAAATGTTCAAGACTTAAGATTGGGTTTAAGCACTAAACTTGAAATGTTTCTAAGATTTAACATGATATGTTCATTTTAGGCACCAAATACCAAAAATTTAAAGCATACGATGTTCATTTTAGACCCAAATGAAAGTGTGTTTAGTTAGTAAAAAATAATCAAAACAACTTCTACACTAACCCCTCAACCTACAAAAATACCATTATAAGGGTTTGTTTCGAATCACTTTAGAGTTTGAGTAAACGACATTAGAAATTTCAACTCTCTATTGCAATCTCACTGTTATAGAGTCAATATCATTGTTTTACCTTAAAAAAAAAATTTAAAGTAGAAAAATCATTGTTTTGGATAAGATATAAAAGAAAACACAATATCTCTATTTCCATTATAAAATCACTAGAAAAAGCAATGATATTGTGGCACAGTGCAACAATATCACTATTTTGAATAAAATTACTAGCCTAATCAATGATATCACTGCAACATGATACAATATCACTATTTTGGTCAACAATATCATTTGTACCAAAATTAAAACACATTAAATATAAAATCACCATTTATATGATAAAATCATTGCTATGTAAAATCACTTTTATGCAAAATCGCTACCCAAAAGAATGATATCGCTACCCAAAAGAATGATATCACTACCTAGAAAGATGATATCGCTACTCTGGATGATAATATCATTGCTCAATTTTATGAAATTACTACCCAAGTCTACTAAATCATTGTTCAACTAAAAATGATTTCATTTACACAAAATCACTACTATGTAATAGTGACATTGTAATAGTGTGAAAAACTGAGGTTTCTAGAAATAAAAACATTGTTGGAAAAGTGGAAAATTAACTTAAATTTTCACTCTTTTTGGCCCTCTCACGCCAATATACTCCATCTAAAATATTATTGAGTTTCTTGAAAGATATTTCTGACCAAATTTATAGGTTTCAATTCCATCAGGCATGCCAAAATGTAGAGAGGATTACATAACACAATTAGTCAAACATTATTCTAATAAATCAAAGGAAAAATGCATAAGAGTAAACTTAATTAAGTCTATCTATTCATTAAAGAATTACAAAATATAAAAATAAACATATGAAAGAAAGAAACACCATATTACCTTCCCAAATGGATTCACCATACCAATGAGGCTCAAAATCATGTTCTCCCTTGATCAAGAGCTCTTGTCTTCAACAATAATGGTGGCTAACTCCTCCAATGTCTCAAGAAGTCCTTGTAAAACCTAGGATTATGATTTGGAATCACTAAACTATCCTATAAATGAATCTTGAAAATAAAATCAATTTTCAAATGCATAGGATTTTGGAGGTAATTTGGCATTATAAATTTTCACAAATCAAGCTTAAAAAAAGATGTTCATGGCCTCTTTATTTATAGATTTGTGAGATTTCTCAAAATCACCTTAAACTATCCATCTCTAAATTGAGATGTGTGGCTAATGATTAATTCAATTATCTAATTAAAATCCATAAATATCCCAAATAAATATTTTCAATAGAGGGGCATTTAAGAGTCATGGAGGGTCCTAATGAGGCATGGGAGACCCATAATCCTGATGTTTTATGCATTTATGGCCTAGGGTTGTCTTCCCAAGAAATGATGTCATTAGGTGATGTAGTTAATATAAATTAATTTACAAAAAAAAATATTCAACGACTCTCATGTAAAATCCACTTAAGCTCTTTATTTGCATCAATTAGCCTTAAACAAGCTTAATCAACATTTGTGTAATTATTTGGAAATTGGCCCTCAATTAATCAAAATGGTTAGAAGTCATATTATTAGGTTTTAATTTGACTCAAGAAGAATTGGAAGGTGAGATTATATGTGTTGGAACTATATTCCCATTTATGATGTTGTCAACACAGAATAATAAAGGTACGCGATGTGTACCAATGAATTAGAAGAAATCAGTGAGCTAGAGCATAAAAAGGCAAAATCATCATTTTGACATGAAATGAATCGATAAAAATTAGGTATAAAACAAAATAAATTTCCCTATTTAGGGATACATTATCCTAAATTTGCACATGGAAAGAACCAACTTGAACCATTTAACATGTTTTATGAATTTTGACCTAAAATGTGCATTTAAGTGCAATTCGAGTAAGATTGACAATTTAAACACAAATAGTGTTAGGAATTGGATATATACAATAATATCTCCATCTAGTTCATTTGGCATTCATCCATAAATAATTTAAGGAATAACCTTAAACCTTCAAACCGTAGCTTTAGTGGTCCACCAAATTTATTGATAAGGTTTTTGTTAGAATATTTAGCCTTTACATTATTAATTATGTGTATAATTTATATTATGGAGGAAAATATAAATATGAATGTAATAAAAAATCATATTATGAGTTATTTCATATATTATTATTTATGTTTGATTTGTTTTTTAAATCAAACTCATGTAAATATGTTTGTGATTAATACGGGAGGTATATGAGATATTCAAGGAGATAGGAATCTACTCATCTATAAGAGAATAGTTCCCTATATATATGTAATTTGATCATTTTAAATATAAAACAATAATATAATATACAAGGTTTTTAAAATATCATTATTATCTTTGTATTGACTTGTTTATTCTAATATGTTACTATTTTAATCTTACAATAACTCTATATATTCTCATAATGCAGTATCACAGCATGGTTTCCCTATGAGATAAATTTTTAATTAGCCTTGAGATTACTCTACAAATGTGTTAGACCTATTTGAATTATGTTGAAAAATATGTTGGAGTTGTGTATGTGAAAATATTGAGATTCACCTATCTCCACCTAGCTTGGTCATTCAAACTGTCATGGATGTGTATTGTCAATATATCTGTCACTCAACATCATTATAAAGTTCTCCATAGTTTTTTTAGCTTACAGTCAATCATCTACAACTCGTATATTTTTTTTAGTCATCCTTGATATATCCATCTCCTACTATACACATTGAATTATTTCCTGATGTATTTTATGTATTTTGCATTATCTCCAATGATCCATAGTCAAGTGTATAAGGGTCATATTTTTTTACCTTTTTGTCTATTGTTTCATTAAATCAGATAAATTAGTGGTCTTAGGAATTTTGTCACATCTATCTCAATGCTCTTGTTGATGAAAGCCTTCATTTATGTCTACCATTTGCATCACCCATGAAAAATAGATCTCCATATTTTATTATCTATTTTTGTTATTCAATTTTTTATATTTTTGTTGTTTTACATAAGTCATTATTTTAATAGTTTTTTTATGTCATATAGGTGAGTTTAATTTGTTTCAATAGTCACTTAAATGTCATTTAAGTCCATTATTTTGTATGATTACATTTATCAGTCTAATTTAATAAAGTTTATATTAAGATTTTCAAGTCCATGTCAATGTTTAAGTTATGTTTTTTAAGGTCATTATATTTAGTGTAAAATAGTTTTTTTTAATTTAGATAGATAAAATCATAGTCAATTTTGGCAAAAGTAAAATCAATAATGTTTTTTTTATGAGTGAAAATAAAAAAGTGTCTTGTCTTTGAGTCTTATTTAGGTGATTACTAGGACATATTGTTTGTACAGATGTGTTATTAGTATAATCCGACATCCTTATTTTTCCAAAATTATGAGAAAGGCACATTAGTTAAAATGAGTAAAAGAGAAAAAAAATAAAGATGGTAGAATAAATGAAGAAAATTACAAGATCTCCATATTTAAGGTACTAAAATAGGTAAACCTAGAGATTGATATTTCCAACAAAGGTATGCATATAATAGATTATTTTATTAATGATATCTTTAAGAAATTGGCTTATGAGGCACTAAGTTTGATCCTCAAAATAGGAAGCCATGTTTTACACTACGGAAATTTAGATCATTGTGCATCATGTCTTGCCAAGAGAAATTGCTAAACATGCCATTCCTAAAAGCACCCAAGCTATCACCGAGTTTACCAAATATTGAGTAATTAGTATCACATATTGGAGGATAGAGGATACTATATGATGGATTTTTTCTATGCCTCTCATTAACCACTAGAAATGAGGAAACTTTTTGATTTAGATGTATTTTTATTTTCAATTCTGTGGTGTGCTTGTTTTTCGCATAATGTGGTGTGAATAAGAACAAAAGTTGTATGCCTCTTCAAATTTTTCATAAGTGCACTATATATTCCTATGTAACCTTTATGAAATGTGAAAATGATTAGAACTATAATATATACTACACATTTTGACATGGTTTATGGTAAACCACTAGTATTACCATTGTTTTATGGTTTCTAGTTAGCCACTTGTAAAACAACTATTTTTGTTGTTGGTTAGCCATTTGTAAAGCCATAAAGTATTGTTTTATGGTTTATAGTAAACTAAATGTAAAACTATATTTTTTTTTTTTGGTCAACCATTTGTAAAACTATCATGTGAGGTTTGTGATTATCCTTTGAAAATCACTAGATCATGAGTAAAGGTGTAGATATGGGATAGTTATTTTCCCCATGTTCACATTAAGGGGGTGTAAGACACAAATTAACAATGTTAACAAGGGGCTAAATGTTAAAGTATTTATTGTTTACATTATTGATTGTGTGTATAATTTATGTTATTGAGGATAATATAAATATGCTTCTAATAAGAACTCGTATTATGAGTTGTTTCATTTTTTTTTTTGTGTGTGAGATTTGGTTGTTAAAGCCAACTCACATAAATAGGTTTGAGATTAATAGGGGAGGTAGATGAGATATTCATGGAGATAGGAATCTACCTATCTATAGGATAACCCTTCCCTATATATATGTAATGTGTTTGTATGAAATATACAGTAGGAATATAAATTATAGTGTGTTTAATATATCATTATTGTTTGTGTATTGGCTTGTTTATTTGAATATGTTATTGTTTTAATCTTGAACAAACTCTACCTATTCCCATCAATTTTTTGGTTCCTTATGTTTGAAACTAAATAGTTATGGAAATTTAATGTTTGGAATACTATGACCAAACTCTAGGGGGTTATTTTATTTTCAAGTTCAAGTATTAGTTAAGACACTCGTGCTAATCATATTAATTAAACATCTCCTATTAAATAATAATATTATAGTTGAATTATTAAAATAAGTATTATTTAATGTATTGACTGCATTTAGGACATTTTCCTTAAATATTAAGAGGATCTTCTTCATGCATCTCTTAGCTCCTCACAATTTATATTTATGATCTTATTCCACATAGCTCTTGCTTAACTAAATACTTATTTTAATACTAATACTAGTTATTTAATGATCCATAATAACTATTAAAAGAACTATTTATTCTTTTGATCTTACTCATTATATTATTTAGGTGTTTTTCAACACATTCTCAAATAATAAAATTAGAGAATGTAAAAATCCATGCAATCATATATTTTTTAAATAAAAAGAATCAAATGAGTTGTGTATGGTTGTATAGTTAAAATCATAAAAAAAATGAGGTGTAGCTAAATACCTATAAACATAGTCAAGAGATTCCTTAATCTCATCTCTAAACTATCACAATTTTTTGAAACATTCAATGTTGTCCATGATCCAAATGTGTTCAATCAAATTGGTGGGATACAAACATGGCACATAGTCCCCAAAATTGTGTAGCGAATTATTTAAAAAGGTAAATCATCATGTGTCTCTTGGATGAATGCATACACAAGTAATAGATGCTAAAAATTGTCATTGATGTCATATGTTTGTGTACTTTCATTGATTTTAGGAAGGATTAAGAATGTGAGTGTTGTTATTAATGTCATATTCCTGAGTTGATTAATGTCAAAGGAATATTGAGATCAAGTATTAGAAGGTGGCTATGGTCATTGATATGACATTGATTGTTTGAGCTTGGTCATGGGGCTTTGAGTCATCCAATGGAGTGTATTGTGAAATATAGTGAGGCTCGATGAATTGAGTGATTATAGGTATGTCAAATTTTTGAGGTAGTGTAAGTTTCATGTCTTTGGTGAAGATCTTAAAATATTTATGAAATAAGAGAGAGAGAGAGAGAGAGAGAGAGAGAGAGAGAGAGAGAGAGAGAGAGAGAGAGAGAGAGAGAGAGAGAGAGAGAGAGAGAGAGAGAGAGAGAGAGAGAGAGAGAGAGAGAGAGCGAGAGTATTCATATCTTATGTGTTCAATAAGGCTAGTTCAGTCTTAAGTAGTGAACTATATAGTTTAAGGAGACTTGGTAAAAATATAATGATGGGAGATAATATGGATTCTAGCTCATATGTCAAGAGGTGAGTGGTGAGCTACATAAGGTGTCTTAAAGATCTCAAAGTGGCATGGTGCTTATTAGGTCTATGTGATGGACTATTTATTGATAATGAATATGGCTTGTAGAGGAATGATGGTTCTCATATGAATACATGTATGAGATTAAAAGTGAGCCAAATGGGTAAGTTATTCTTTAGTGGTCTTTTCATACCCCTAGTCTTAAGACCCTAGGTGGTAAAATGAGGTATCATGATCATGTTTGGAATATTGTGAGATTATTTAAGCATGGTTGGAGATGTGATATGTTTTTTAAAGTGTGTTTTGGAATTTTGAGGTCTTGAAATGAATAATAAAATATAAAACATGGATTTGGGGTCTCTAGGGTATGTTGAGTAGAGGTTTCCAAGCCTAAAAGACAATTTTTTATTTTTGTTGGCATGTGTGATTATCTCATGGAAAGATGATATCTTTGAAAGAGATGTAAAAGGTTCATATGAAAATTGGATTAAATTAAAGGGAGATTAGTATGGTGTTAGTGAATTAAATCAAATCCAAACAAAACACATTAATGCTAAGACTTTAAGCCTCTCTCAATGGTTAATAATACAAATGAACAAAGCACAACTAGAATTCAAGAAACTTACCTTTATTAACTTTCTTGATGTTACACAAGTATTATTTGATTGAATTTCTTATATTTTGTGTAAAATGTCTTCATCAATGGAGTGTGGTTACCTTAATCTCCTCTTGGCACCATTTTCTTAGCTTATGATGGATTTGGCTCAATATTTGGGCATAATAACACTACATCAAGATGTGGATTGAATATATTTGGGCATAGTAACTTTGGATTGAAAGAGAAATTTAAATTTACACACTAAAAGATAAAAATTAAATTGGCAAGGCCTCATATTTATATATTATGCAAAATGATCAAAATGAACCTGAACCATCCATCTCATAATGGAGATGTGTTGCTAAGGATCCATTAAATTTTGGAGGCCAAATTAAATAAATGACCTCATAAATATTTATGATAGATGGGAATTAAAGAAGCATGGAAGGCATTAATGAGGCATGGGAGGGCTTAATGAGATATTTTATGCATTTATGGCGTAGGGATGCTTTCCCAAGAAATGATGTCACTTAATGATGTAGTTTATTCAATATCAATCTTTGAAAAGAATATTCAAAAAGCTCCATGGAATTATTAATTAGGCTCTTGATTCAAATTAATTATCATTAAATATTTTTAATCAATTTTGATGCAAATTTTGGCCATTGGTGAACAAACTAGTCAAATTTATTAGAATGTCATACTATTATCTCAAACTTTAACTAGATTAGAATTAGGATGCAATGTTAGATTTAATAGAACCATTATCCAATTTAAAATGTTTCCAAAAAAAAATAACAAGTAAACATGTCTCATGAAATAAATTTGGTATAAAAGAGTAATATAGAGCCCCCAGGTATGAAAATGTCATTTTGACTTGAAATGATATGATCGAAGTTAACTATCTCATAAATTTCATTGCCTCACTTAATGATACTCTAGCTAAAATTAGCACTCTTATATAACAATTTAAACTCATTTAATGTGTTTTAGTATTTTTAGGATAAATTTTGATGCTTTGATGGAGATTGGTCAAAATCTTGGTTAAAGGTCATTGGTGGCTAGTTTTATGTGCCTATAGTTTGCCCCTATTGGGCAAGGCATTAAAAATTATAATCATAATAATGTATTCTCAAACAATGAAAAGATTATTTATGCCTACAACTTCAATGGAAATGGAAGAAATGTATTATGCCCCCTCGAGGGAATGGTTGGCACAATTAGGTTAAAAAATGGTCCCTTAGAAAAAAAAGAAAAACAAGGGGACCAAACATAAATATGATGGGGTGAGAACACAATGAGTTTGAAAAGGTAATAAAAATCATTGAGAATGCATGTGGGATGGTATAAAATGGTTGTCCAAAGGTTGTTATGAGCATTAAACCACAATAGTGGCACTGTGGTATGATAACACAATTATTTACCCAAAGGTAGTTATAATCTTTGAGAAGATGGAGCTACCCCAATTAGGACAAACAAAAAAGATAACAAAATGTATCTATTTGGGTAAAAAAAATTCAATTTGGTGAGGACACAATGATTTTACCAAAGGTTGTTATAATCATTGAGAAATATAGGTGGGACGGTGTAGAATGATTTACCTATAAGTGGTTATACTCATTGGATCCTAATTATGGATAACATGATTGGTTAGATGATGATTATGATGATAACTTGACATAGAAGGTACTGATGAATTGAAACAACTTGATAGTAGGGAGATGCTCATCTAAACTAATAAAGGTTGAATTAATTTGATGGTTAATTACTCTGTTTCGGATATGATTAGGATGTTACTAATGTCAATGTTGAGGAAAATGTTGATTCTACCATTTCTAAGTAGACTTCTTGAAGTTGATTTTTTTTGTAGCACATGATGGTAAGCCTCATGATAGAACAACATAAGGACTGGGCCAAAATATGCACAAGGACTGACTCTCAAAATCCAATATTCAAGGGAAAATAATGCATCAATGACAAAAATGATGATGGCAATGTAAATGTATGAATATGGATGGATTCATGTATAAATGCATAAGGAACCACCTAATGGATTCACATAGACTAAATCAAGGCAATAGTGAAAAAATTAAACAAATAGGCACATAAACAACAAACAAACAAATAAAACAACAAATAACAGTTAGTCGTAATGTTAGTTCAAACAACATGACTTAAAACTACACTACGAACATTTCCCCTATAAAATAGGTGAGAGCTTATAAAAAAAACATGACTGGGGGAATAACTAAAAATGAAGAGGGTGGTTGAGTTGTCTCCATATGTGTTAGGCAAGTGAAAACTACCTACATAGTTCCATAGATGTAATATCCAACAAAAAATTCAAACTAAATTTAATTCTCCTAAGAAATGTGAAGAAAATGATAACTGATGATGAATAAGCATATTAGATGTGATAGAAGAATAGGAATGGACTCACAAAATGGAAAGAACATGGGGGACATAATAAAAAATATGGGGAAACTAAGTGACAAGTTATTTCATTTTGACTTAGTAAGGGTTCCCAAAATCCTTAAGTCAAAGAAGTGGATAATGTTTTGGGTTTTTCAAATGATTTTACAAATGTTTCTATAATTTTTTAGTTATCTTAAATTAGTCGATAATGATGACACACTAAATGGTCAAATCTTGAAAAATAATGAGAGATTTGATTAGGTTACTTGAAAAATGGTGAGAGTATGGCTTAAGTTGCTCAAAAAATAGTGAAAGCATGGTTTCGATTGCTTAAAAAATGGCAAGAACATGGCTTAGGATGTTGAGCTAACCTGAATAAGTATCAAGCACTACCTACATACTCTCAAGATGAGATTTCAAGTCACTTTAGTTCTACCTTATAGTAGAGGAATTAGACCAGTGTAGTAGCCAATTCAATCAAAATAAGCATAGGTAGAATAAAGCCATAGTATGGTATTGGAAAAGGTTTATTGGTATGTCACGACATGATAAATAAGTGTTGCCCCTAATTATACCATAGGTGGTTATAATTAGGAAAAAAAATATAGGTCAATGCTACTAATTTTCCCATAGGTGGTTAAAATTAGTATCAAGACCAGTGAGATGCTAATTAACCCATAGATGGTTTTAACTAGGAACACTTGTTATAGACAATGGAACAAAAAATTAAGGATGTAACTACCAAGCTATTGTCTTACTATTTCAAAATACTACCTTTATCTAAAAATTGGAAACAATTGTTGAAACTGAATTTGAATCTAAATCCTCTTGCTACAAGTGGTGCTACAACCAATGGAATATAACCAAGGTCATAGGGCCAAGTAGGGTAGGAGAAATGAACTTTATTGATGACAAAGTATGGTAAATAGATAGGTGATAGTAAAAAATGATAGGTTGATAAGATTATAGGATGGTAAAATGGTATAATAAAAAGAATAAGAGTGATAAAATGATACAACTTGGAATTGTCTTTATAGATAATACACCAAGTCACTCAAGCATAGAATCAGTTGAGGTGGATAATTTTCATTGGTTCATCAAGTTCATGTTTGTCTAATGTGTTAAGCCTATATGTTCCTACTGCAAAGTTTGTCACAATCATGAAAGGACCAACCCAGTTGGGTTTGAATTTACCTTTGTGCTTCATTTTAGCCATGGTATTCTTTTAGTTCTCTTTAAATACAAGATCACCAAGTTCAAATTCTCTACGTTTCACATGCTAATTATTATAGACATCCAATTCCTAGCACCATTTGTGTTGAAATTATTCATCTTACTCAAATTGCACTTAAATGTACATTTTAGATCAAAAACCATAAAATGTACTAAATGGTTCAAACTATTTACAAGTGTCAATTTAGGTCAAAGTATCCCTAAATGGGTTAGTTAAATTCATGGGTTAGCTAACTTTGATCAATTCATTTTGAGTCAAAATGATGATTTCACCATTTATTACTTTATATCACTCTTTTTATTCTAATTCATTGGTACATGTCACATACTTTTGTTATTTTGTGTTGGAAACATCCTAAATAAAAATACAATTTTGATGCATCTAACATCTCCTTATAATTCTTCTCAAGTCAAATTATAATCTAGTAATATGGCTTTCTGACCTTTTTTTTTAATTGAGGGATAATTTTCAAATAATTGCACATATGTTGTTTAACCTTGTCTAATGCTAATTAATACAAATCAATAGGTTACGTGGATTTTCCATGAGATTTGTAGAATATTTATTTTTTAAAATTTATTACTATTAATTACATCATTAGGGGACATCATTTGTTGGGAAGACATCCCTAGGCCATAAATGCCATAAATATCAAGATTATGGGTCACCCATGCCTAGTTAAATCCTCCCATGCCTCTTTAATTCCACTTTTCCAAAGTCATGATGAAGATAATTATGGATTTAATTCCAAATATTAGAATTATCCATGGCCACACATCTCAATCTTGAGATGGATGATCATGGTTGATCATGACCAATCTCAAAAATCTATAAATAGAGAGGCCATGGACATGAATTTCAAGCTTGAATATTGCAAAGTTATAATGTTAAATTTTTTCCACAAGGTTTTTCATTTGATCATAGATTTTGCTTGCAATCTTCATTGATAGGCTAGTTTAGTTATTTTGAATCAAGAGCCTAGGTTTTATGGAGTGTGCTTAAGGCATTGGAGGAGCTTACCACCATTGTTGACAAATACAAGGATGCATGATCAAGGGAGAACATGTTTTTGAGCTACATGTGTAAGTTGAATCCATTTGGGATAGTAATATGGTGTTGATTTATTTCATTTGTTTCTTACTATGCTTTGTAATTCATATAGGAATAGATAGGCTTGGTTAGTTAGTTAGTTATGAATGTTTCAATATTTATGGACTAATGCCTGACTAACTTGTTTTGTAATCCTCTCTACATCTTGGCATGCTTGGTGGGACCAAAGACATCTCACACCTCAAAAAGATCACTTTTCAACTCTAAAATATCCATTTGGACCCTTAAAACTAGTGCAAATTGATTCTCTAACTTTATTTTACCATTTTTTTGCCACAATTTTATAAAGTAACCGACATGGGAAAGTAATATCAACATCGATTACCTATCTTAACTGACTTCAGTTAGTAGAACTGTCATTAGTTAAATCTTGATTAGCCAAAATAACCATCATTAATTGTAATAACCAACATAGATCACTGTATTTTTCCAAAAACATAGACTTGAGAGCTATTTTTCTAAAGTTTATTATTTAAAACTAAAAAGAGCTTCAAAACTAAAGGACATACTAACATTTATTCTATAGGACTAAGCTTGATATTTGATAAAAACATGTTTAAATCACCTTTCGCATGCTTAAAAATCAATTAGGAACTTTGTTTTGGTGTTTAACAAAGAATTTAAATGTTTTGGTGAATGTCTTCAAAGTTTGCAACTAAGACTGAGGGGTTAAATGAACACCACTAAATATTTCATTTGGGCTTAAAATTGAACATACTTGTCAATTCTTATTTACAATAGTTGTTTACTTAAGTTTTTTTTGGCAGAAAAGAGGAATGTTGCATGCATGCTCTTCCATTTGTCCCCATTAGGGAACCCTTGGAATCAAAAGAACCGTTCCTATTGAAAACATTCTAGTCCAAGGTTTAGAAAGAATGTTGGCTAAAGCACTTCCCAAAAACTTACCAAAGTTTGGGTGATCTTGAAAATGACCCTAAAGTCTTTATATTTTATGATTTAATTATTTTCATGAAAACATGGCTTGCAAGGGGGACGTCACTACCTCCCATGAGTTCTTTAGGGAAGATTTGACCCAAGGTTTCACCTCTTGGCATTGCCGTTATTTGACTCCTTTGGAGTTGCACATGGGATGTATCCACATATGGACATCACACTACATTGAGTGAATAGTAAGATGTAGTGGTTATAAAAGGGACTAGACTTTTTTAAAACAAGCCAATGCCATGGTCACAAAATTTTTATGCTTGTCTTTTACATCATTTGACATGAAAGTCATTAGGAAACTTATTCCCCTAGAATGATTGAAACCTTGCTAGTTTATTAGACCCATATTTTCCATACCTTATCAGTTTAGCCTTGTGATGTTTATTTTTTGTCATTAGCTTACTTGGTATTTATTTGTGTCTAAAACTACTTGTTAACTCAATGATATTAACCAAATCACATTGTCTTCAATTTTTTTGAGCAAGGGAGGTATTACATTGTCCAAATAGAAAATTCAACTTTCCCTTGTTCAAATTGTTATAAAAAACTGTGTCATGTCATCCACTTTGGCATAGTCATGCTACCTAATTGATTCTAGATCTCTTACCCAATTTATTTAAATCCTTCATTTATAATTCACATTTTAAATTGAATATTTCTAAGTTCTAAGGGTTGGTGTGTCAAAGTGGGTTTGACATTTGTGCACTAAGCTTACTTTAACTTGGGTTCAATTTTACATTTAGATCAAAGAACATTTATTAAGATTCAAAATCACATCATCATCTTGGTGGACTCAATTCATCTTGTGTATTTCTCATGCTTTGAGTCTTAGAACATATTTTATGTTATTGGAATCATGTGGTGATGTTGTGCTACCTATTTGGTCCTATATTTTTACTTAGTGATTCACATATGTTTTTACATCTTGAGTTAGTCTATTTTGTCTTCTTAGCAATCTGGAGAGCTTTGCTTTGAACTTCTAGGGTCAACTTGTTAAAGTTGAATCTAGCTTTTAAGTATGGGTATATCATAAAGATCTAGGTTTTTGTGTACTAGTTTTCACCTTGGGTCTATGAGTTACCTTATGCTCTTCTAATCTATACAATTTCAACTTTACCAAAGGTTGAGTAAACTTTTGAACCAAATATTCTAAATTATGCATGATTTCAAACCACATTCCCTTGTAGTCTGATTCGTACCTTGGTTGTTTGTTTAAAAGAGAGCCAAGGCATACTTTTATTGGTTTCTGTAGCATTGGTAGAAATTTAGTCAAACACATAAGGAAGCTCTTTTAGGACATGACTCAAAGGTTCACTCGTATTGGGGCCTCTTATGGTCTTAGTTATGAAGGTGAGAAATTTTATGATGGTCAAAATAACCCCATAATTTTTGATGATATCCCCATAGCAGTAGGATCCAAAGATGATTATAATGGATATCAACCCCAAGAAGATAAAGATGAAGCCCTTCTTAGATTGATAGAATTAGGTGCTAGACTACCTTTTGATTTTCTTATAGAATAATTACATATCATAGTTAGAGAAGGAGAAGAATGATGGAAAGAGCAAGATTTTGCACAAATGGACATACCTATTTTCAAAAACAAAGGAAAGGAAATACAAATAGAGTCAAAACCCAAAAATTTAGATCTTGTAGCTAAGATCAAGATAATAAGTCAATGATATGCAAATCAACTTATCACAGACTTAACTGACTCCCTAGTTGCCACTTCAATTCATAATAATGCTTTGAAATAAAAATAAAATGTGTTTGAAAGTATTCAATAAATATTGGATGAGGACATTACTATATTGGATCAAGGCAATATAAATGAATACTTAAAGTCAAAAGAAACCTTACAAAGTGTTCCATTTGACATGAAACATATGTTCTTCAATCATCAATAACCTCTTATTAATTTACAAACTCAAAAAACCAAGAATTTAGTTTAAATTGAGGAAATCCATCAAGACAATTTGGCTAGTTCTTTTCAACCAACCCAAAGGTTGGTAAATAAACATAGAAATTTCCAAAATCAAGAAAGTGCAAAATAGCTAAATTTAGCGAATGTTTTACAATCCAAGAATCAATGGCCTATGTTCTCAACTCAAGTACCAAATCAGAACCGAATCATGGATCAAAATTTATATGCTCCCTATATATCCACATAAAACTAGGGACACATTCTACCCTAATAGCAACAAAAGTAGGGGCACATTCCATCCCAACATCAACAAAACTAGGGTCGCATTCTACCCCAAAAATAATAAAACTAGGGGCACATTCCACCCCAATACTAACAAAACTAGGGGCACATTGCACCCCAATAACAATAAAACTAGGGGCACATTCCACCCCAACAACATCTTATCCAATCCACAAATGCACCAAACATGCAAGAATTGAATTATATGAAAGAAATTGTATAAATATTGGAGATGAACAATAGATTAAAAAAGTATAAATTTGATGAGTTATGCCCATATCCATTTGAATTATCTATTCTTCAAAACCCCTTTCATAAAGATCAACCAAAACTAGATGTTACAAGGAGAACGAATGGTGTAACTTTCATCATGTTGTGGGTCATGGTGTATATCATTACATTCATTTATGACATAATATTGAGGAATTTATTACAAATGGTGAACTAGAAATTAATTTGGCCCCTAATCAAGTAATAAATCAAGATATGGGAATCTACAAAGACCCCTTTCCTCGACATGATCCACCACCAGCAAGAAATAATCAAACTGGTTACAATCAAGGACAAAGGTAGAATTAAAACCAACAAAAATGTTAGAATCATAATGAGAATAATCAAGATCATAATGCCCACACTAATAATTTGGCTTACAATGATGTACCTTATGAATATAACAACACTATCGGATGCATTTTTACAACCCACAATGCCACTGTTACTTTAAAACCATGTGGCCAATCTCATGATCCGCACAACATGTGACCCATCATTATAGGGTCATTAGCCTCTCCCCTAGTAGTACCATGTTAGTTTTGCATCTGATTTTGTTACTCCATTTGCATAGGTTACTAATCTCGAACAATAATATAACTCTTCTAATTATAATAACTCCTTGTCACCTCTAGGTTGTGCAATCACAACTAGATGCCCATGAGTTACCATTTAGGGCCCTTTGCCCACTTCTTTCCATAAAACCAATGAGAAAATTGTGCCTATGGTTCCAAAGCCAAAAACTATCCCAATAAAGACTAAACTAGTTCAATCTAGAATTTAAAGGCCTTATAATCTAATGGATCAATTAGATAAAACCCCTAGACAAATTTCCATATTAGAACTCTTGAAGACATCTAATGTACATAAATCCATCATCGAAAAATGTTTACAATATTTTATTGTGCCTAATGATATAAAACTTGATAAGTTCAAGAATATAATTGGACACTTATCTTCATTTTGGCAAATCATATTTGATCAAAAACACATGTCCAGCCTTAGCCCAAACCACAATAACCACTATACATTGAGATAATCATTGTGGATCACAAGATCAAGTGGATTCTTATAAATAATGGTTCAGGGATGAACATCATATCTCTTGAATTGGTGCAATGATTGGGCTACATGGATAAAGACATTCAACTAGCAACTATTATAATCAGGGCTTATGACAATGCTGAGAGAGAGTCATTTTGTACAATTTGGATGCTAGTCATGTTTGGGTCTATTTATCATCATAAATTATTCAATATTATGGATATTGAGCTTCCTTATAACATAATTCTTGGTCATTTTTGCATCCATGAAGTACAAGTAGTTCCTTCTACTCTTCACCAATGCCTTAAGTTTCCCCATGATGAGATCAAGGTTACTATTCTCACTGATCAATAGCCATATCAATACAAAAAACATCTTAAAGCAAAGTTTCATAATTATAAATATTTCCCAAGTTTTAAATTCATTTTAAAGAAGAACAAATCCATCATTTCTCATCCATCACCATCTAATTATATAGACCCTAGTGATCTAGCCTCCACTTTGACTGATCCATATCCTGTAGCTCTGGCTAAATTGGTTATAATTAGAGACACAAATATTTCCACATACCATATAAAGGACGTCTTCCATATTGAAAAATTATAAAAATCCCCTAAGACATTTGGTAAGCCTAAAACTTCTCAAACTTCTAATAGACTTGATTATATTTGGCAACCAAAGAAGAAGCAACCAAAAACCTCTTATGGTTTTTGTACCTACAATTGTACCAAAGAAAGATTGAGAGGATTTTGCCAAGGAAAATTGGTTATAATCTAAAGGCCTTAATAATTATTTCTAGAATCAAAAGTATCTTATCCCTAAAAGGATAATAGATCATCTTGACTATAGAGGGGAAGGCCTTGGCCCATAGGTGAAAGGAATTTAAGATCCCTTATCATCTAGATTTGTCAATTGGAATCATGGTCTTAGATTTAAATCACCAGAGGATGACCTCATAACATTTGGTAGTGACTGTTTAGATGTAACTAGTAATGAGACTCCTAATAGTGACATAATGTCCCATTATAGCCTTTACAATGAGCTTGCTGATTTAGATTTATTCAAATTGAGTGTTATATTAACCGTAACACCTATTGGAGCTTCCCATCCTGAAGCAAACATCTATCCTATTGGAGCTTCTTGTTCTAAAGCAAAAACCCATCCTAGTGGTACTTCCCTTCCTAACTTAGTATATTATATCATTACCATTGGTGCTTTCCATCCCAAACTCATAGATTGAGATCAGAAATTTTTGTCATATGCCTCAATAAATTTTAAAATAAAGAATCAATTGCAGAATGCATGGGCCTACGGGATGAATTCCCCATTGGTGATCATAATTAGGGTTATGATTTTTTATTGAATACTTTTCCTTACTTTGGATAGCAAGTAAAATTTCTTGGATAATAAAGAATAAAAATTGAGATAGTTAGGTGAAAACCTCTTTGAGGCAATTGTTGATCAAGGAAAAAATAAAGAAAAAGAGAATCCTTTGAGTGAAAACCTATTTTAGATGCTCCCAGGTGGGAAAGTTTGCTCATCCCCTCAAGACATAAAAAGTCTATCTAGCCTAAGTTCCATAGCTAATACAAGCATCTCTTTAGAAAAACAACAAATATTAGAGCATCTTGCTCTTTATTTTCCAAAGGTTTTTACCAATTGTCCTTTACCTAAAAAGGTAGATTCTGATTCTTCATATTATCCAAATATTTGGGAGGAACAACAAGAAGATATAGCAGAAGAAGATGATCATGGCCATACATTGCCTATAATTTTAGAAGATAGATCTACACTCCTTATGGAGAGCACAACACAAGTGAATTTGGTAACCCATGAGGATCCCAAAAATGTTTATCTTGGAGCTTCCCTTATTGAAGCAAAATATGAACATATTATATCCATTCTTAAGGATTATATAGACATATTTGCATGGGTATACTCTAACATGCTAGGCTTAGACAAAAATTTAGTTGTGCATCATCTTGTGGTTCACCTTGATGTTAAACCAATCAAACAAAACTTGAGAAAGATTCATCCACACATCACCCTTTTGGCTAAGGCCAAGTTATAAAATTTATGAGGAGCCAATTTTATCAAACCACTAGACTACTCTAAATGAATTTATAACATAGTGCCAGTAACCAAAAAACCCCAATCATATTTATTTGTACTAATTTTTGTGATATCTATAAAGCATGTCCCAAAGATTATTTTATTCTTCCTAACATTGACATGATTATCGACTCAACAACTGGGTATGAGATGTCCTCCTTAATGAATGGATTTTTCTATTATAATCAGATCAATATATTCCTTGAATATTAGTATAAGACTATGTTCACCACTCCATGGGAGACATTCTATTACCAAGTCATGCCATTTGGTTTGAAGAATGATAAAGCCACATATCAATGTGTAATGATTGTCATATTCCATGACATGATGCATGACATTATTGAGGACTATGTTGCTGATATACTAGCAAAATCAATAACAAGAGCTAGACACCTTGACATTCTACAAAGAATATTTGAGAGGCTTCATGCATATAAATTCCACTTGAATCCTAAGAAATGTGTCTTTAGAGTCACATCAGGAAAATTTCTAGGGTTCATTATATGACAACGAGGGATTGAAGTCAAGCCTGTAAGGATCAATACTATTATGGAAATTGTTCCACCAAATAATCTTAAATAGTTGTGAGGTCTATAAGAAAAGGTCTATTCTATATGCAGGTTCATTTCTCAATTGGAGGATAAGTGCCACCCATTTAACCATCTCTTAAAGAAAGGGTTAACATTCTAGTGGGATGAAGATTGTTAGATAGGATTTGGAAAGCTTTAAACATAGTTGGTTAATCCACTAGTCTTATGACCTCCAATAAAAGGAAAGCCACTACTTCTTTATATATCAGCCATGAAACATGCATTGCAGGAAATTTTAGATCAATATGATTATCATGGTAAGGAACACGTTGTTTATTATTTAAAATGTAGATTGGTAGCCTATAAACATAATTATATTCCTATTTAGAAGGCATGTTTAGCTATGGTGTTTGGCACTCAGAAATTGTGACATTATATGCTAAATAATAAAACTATTGTTATCATCAAGGTATATCTTCTCAAGTTCCTCTTATCTAAATCATCTCTTCAAGGATACATGGATAAATGGATTATGCTCCTCAATGAGTTTTATATTGAGTACCAAAATCAAATGGAAATCAAAGGATAACTTCATGCAGACTAACTTGCATACGCTCCTATTATGACCACTCAACCTCTCAACTTTGACCTTCTAGATGATTCTATCATGATGATAGAACAAGCATCACAAGAACCTAAATAGTAGATGCTCTATTTTGATGGATCCTTCACATCTCGAGGGTTTGGATTAGGCATATTTTTTATCACACCAAAGGGGTATTTGATCCCTAAAGCATTCCATATAAAATTTTAGTGTAAAAATAATATGGCTGAATATGAGGCACTGGTTGCAAGGCTTCATCTTTCCATAGTGTGGGATATTCAAAGCTTAAAAGTATATGGAGATTCATATCTAATAATCAATTTGAAAACTAACCAATATTAAACAAAGGATGATAATATTGTTCCTTAAAAGAAAATTATTGACAAAATCAAAACACATTAAATCTCTATAGTTTGAAGAAGTTTTGTGAGTCAACAATAGATCTACAAATGGCATGGCCACAATTGGTTCCATGATTGAAGTGCATGATATTAATAAAGATTATCAGTCCTTGATTAAAAATGTTCTTTAGTTGGCACATATTCTATCATATTCAAAGAGGATATGCACCATTGTTGATCCTAATTCCTTACCTAAGCTACCATGATACCAAGATTTTTATAACTATTTATATAGTCATGTATTTCCTGCCAACCTTTCCAACAACCAGAATTTTTTTTTTTCATCACTTAACATTTCATATCCTACTTGGAAACATGATTTATCATAAAGGCAATGATGGAGCACTTCTTCATTGTTTATCTTTGGGAGAATCCAAGTTGACACTAAAGGAGGTTCATGAAGGAATGTGTGGGGCCCATACCAATGGTGTAATCCTAGTAAAGAAACTTCTCAAAATAGGATATTATTGTTCCAAAATAGAGATAGATGCTTATAATTATGTAAAGAAGTGTGTTCCTTATCATGAACATGATAAATTGATACATGGATCTTCCTTACCATTATAATTGATTACAACACCATGGTCATTCTCAACATGGGGTCTTGATCTGATTGAGAAAATTAAGCCAACATCTTTAGATGGACATAAGCACATTTTGACTACAACCAAGTACTTTACCAAGTGGATTGATGCCATTCCTCTCACTTATGTTACCAAGAAATAAGCAGCCAAATTCATCATTACTATATCATCTGTCGATATGGTATCCCAACCCATATTATATCTGATAATCGTGGATCCTTTGTGAACCTAGATATGAAATCTATTTGTTAAAATTTTAAGATCAAACAAAATAAATCCACTCCATATAACCCACAAGGAAAACAACAATCTGAGGTATAAAATAAAACCATTTTAGCCATCTTAAAAATATTATCAATGATACTAGTCATAATTGGCACTTGCAACTCTTTCCTACCCTTTGGGCTTACAAAAACAATCACCATACCCAAATAAGAGCTACTCCATAATCTATTGATTTTGGCATTAAAACTATCATCCTAGTCAAGATTTATATCCCATTATTAAGAATATCACTGGAGCACATTGTAGATAATAAAGACTATCGGACTTCATGATTACACAAAATATAGTTTCTTGATGGTAAGTATTTGGATACCCTAGAAAACTTATAGGTCTATAAGAATAGATTGTAGAGAAGCTACAATAAACACATTCTCCCTCAATAATTTGAGATTGGAGACTTTAATTTGAGATAGAATAAGAAGAAAATGAATGCTAAACCCAAAGAGAAAGGCAAGTTTCAACCTAATTGGTTAGGACCATATATTGTCATAGCAATCTATGGATTAGGGGCATATTGATTGGCTAAATATAATGGTGAATAACTTTTAGATCCCATGAACATCCTACACCTTAAGAGGTTTTATTCCTAAACAATTTTGAACCATTGACTATAAGACCCCTGACTTGGGGACAACGTGTGTTGTCATAATTTTATCCCACCCTTTTATCTTACCTTGAACACATTTTATATTACCTTGGTCCACATTTCATGAATCCTAATAGTAAAGGATTTGAACCCTTGACACTCTAAACATATTCTTCATCCCATTCTAGATTTCTCTCTTTGAGAAGCATATTCTTTGTTTTGTCTAGGACATGTAATAAGCTTGAACACTGTTTGTCCCTTGACCAATTATGATCTCAATTATGTCTCATGACCATTATGAACATCTTCAGTAGTAGTTCTACAAAGTAATTCAACTAGGATAGTCTTGTGTAGTTTTAGACAAGTGAACAGTTGCATCTTCTTATTTCATGAATTTTTTTCTCTTTCTTGTTTTATCAAGAACCTCACTCTCACTAATTTATGAGCATGGGCCATTGTAGCCAACCTATATGTATTATTAGAACCTCTACTCTTAAGACATACATCTCTTTGACTAGATGGTCCCACCTTGTGCATATTTTATCCCAAAAACACCATAAACATTAGAAATACTTTGAAAATACTAAAATCATCAGAACATGATCCACAAAAGATCAAAAACATTGTCTCATGCTTATATACATTTATACATTCCCATTCTACCATGTTATACTCTTACTGTTTTGAAAGCATAGAAACACTAGGTCATTTCATCTGGTCCCATGCACTTGACATTTTTCAAGAATATTCTTTCTCATCTCATCAGCTTCTTATTTGCTATACCATTCTCCTTTGTTTTTCATATCTTTAATTTCTTAAATACCATTAATCTTGTTGGTCTGATAATCTTTTTTCTTCTATCCCATTTCTTGGGAGAACTACATTTGGCCTAAAGTTCACGTTGGAACATGCATCCATGGAACTATGTAAGCAATGTCTACTTGTATTATACATCAGGAATCAGCTCGGCCAACCCCTTAATTTTATTCTCTTCCCCCATTTCTTCTATAATTGTTCCTCTTTTGTTAGGGAATAATTATCATGTCATCTTTCTTTGTTATGATGTGGTGGAAAGTAACACCTCTACCACACATACATGAACATTTGTATTTAAACCATACTAACTCAATTTTTGTTTGTGTGTGTTTATTTGATTTTTCTTGGTGTTTTGCTATGTTTTTACACCTCTCATTTTATTTCTTCTTCTTCTTATTACTTCTTATCTCATCTTGGTCTCATTTTTTCTTGATTTATTTTTCCTTATCTCTTTTGTGTTTCAGAACATCTTGATGATTCACATGGATCTTGACTATTTATATCTTAATCCTATGTTATTACATTGTTATTCAGCCATTTTGTTTATTTAATTTTTTTTGGTGTCTTTTTTTTAATTTGATTTTGCTTTTCTCTTTTGTGTTCAAGAATGCCTTGGTGGTCCACATGGATCTTGATTATTCATATCTTGACCTCATGTTATTAATACATTCTTGACATTTGTTTTTAAGCATTTTTTTCCTACTTAAGATCATATCTTCATTTCAAGTTAGGTTCATTTATGTTTATCTTATTTTTTGTCTTTTGATTTTTTGTTTAAATGTAAATCATTGTAACTCTAGTTTTGGTCAATGTTTTACCATTATCCTTAGTTATAGATATTCACATTTGAAGTGGATCTATGCAATTAGAATCTTATGTCATTCTAAGTTATTCGTACTTATGATGCCTAATTTATTTTTCTATATCAAGCACTTTGTGCTCAGGTCTCGAAGTCTTAATGATAATATTAGCTCTGATGAATGATTCTCAAGAACACTTTCCAAAACCTAGGCTCCTGATATGGAATTAGAATTTCTAAATAGCATGAATTTTAGGCTTCTTTGTATATTCTTAGATGTACATCTCTTTGCATACATTATAAGTCTAATAATTTCTTGGTCTATTTTCATCATTTCTCATTCCATTCTCTCCCAAACATGGGTGAACTACATTAGCCTGAAGTTCATGTTGGAACATGAGTCCATGGAATTATGTAGGCAATGCTCAATTTCTATTGAGGTCATCTTAACTATCTGCATTATTCTTTTCATCTCTCTCGTCACTTTGTGATTTCTCATTTGCTTAGTTTTTATATGGTTTTCTAAGCCATTACACCATCACATGTACGTTTCTGTTCACTTTAACCTAAATTTTTGGTTATATCCTTGATCTATTTTGCTTTCCAATTGCCCATGTTAGGGCATAGCATTTAAATCACATCTGAATCAAATCATCTCTATAGGGGAAAAATCATTATTTATTCTTTATCAATGATCAAAATTTGCCCTACTAGGGCTAAACTATTTTATAATGATCAAATCTGCTCTACTAGAGTACTTATTATATTCTCTTTCGAGACCCCATTCTAGTGGTTCTTCCCTTTGTGAAGTAGAACATTATCCCTTTTCCTCTAATTCCAAGCTTTCCACATTAAATCCCATGATGACAACTTTTACTCAATTGTATAAGTGCACAACTTGTACTCTCAAATTGGATACATTTACAATGTGTCCCTTACATTTATAGATTGTATATTTCCCATTCACCCCATCTCTAGGGACTATTATACCTCATTATATTTTGATCATTGATGGTAACCACATGTTTAATAATTAGCTCATCTGGATGTGATCTATTCCATGGGTTAATATCTCACTTTCTCTCTCTTTTCAAAAGTTCATCCCTCTCTTTCATCCTAGTATTTCTTCTCAAGGGGGCATCATGGGTTTGTTCCAATTTATTTTGGACAAATCTTTTCTTTTAAAAGACATTGCTTCACATGAGTGTCTCACTATGCCTGCTCCAACAAAGGTAAAATGTAGACATCCAATTCCTAACACCATTTGTATTGAAATTATCCATCTTACTCGAATTGCACTCAAATGCACATTTTAGATTGAAATCCATTAATCATGATAAATGGTTTGAACTTGACATTTAAAATTGATAATTTAGGTCAAAGTATACCTAAATGTGGAAATTAAATATATGGGTCAACTAACTTTGATCAATTCATTTCGAGTTAAAATAATGATTTCACCATTTAGTCCTCTAGATCACTCTTCTCTTCTAATTCATTGGTACATGTCACGTACCATTGTTATTTTGTGTTAGAAACATACTAAATGAAAATGTTGTTCTGATGCATCTAAGATCACCTTCTAATTCTTCTCTAGTCAAATTACAATCCATTAATATGAATTTCAAACCATTTTGTTTAATTGAGGGCCAATTTTTAAATAATCGCACAAATGTTGAGAATCCTTGTTTAAGGATAATTAATCCAAATCAAGAGCTTAAGTGGATTTTCCATGAGAGTTGTTGAATATTTATTTTTTAAAATTGATTCCTATTAACTACATCATCATGTGACATCATTTCTTGGGAAGACATCCATAGGCCATAAATGCCATAAATATCAGGATTATGGGTCACCTATGCCTAGTTAATGCCTCCCATGCTTCTTCAGTGCCGCTTCTTCCAAGGTCATGATGAAGATAATTATGGATTGAATTCCAAATATTAGGATTATCCATGGCCACACATCTCAATCTTGAGATGGACAGTCCTGGTTGATCCTAACCGATCTAAAAAATCTATAAATAGAGAGGCTATAGACATGAATTTCAAGCCTAAATATTACAAAGCTATAATGTTAAATTATTTCCACAAGATTTTGCATTTGATCATAGATTTTACTTCCAAACTTGATTGATAGGCTAGTTTAGTGATTTGGAATCAAGAGCCTAGGTTTTATGGAGTGTTCTTGAGGGATTATAGGAGCTTAAGACCATTTTTGACAAAGATAAGGATGATTGATCAAGGGAGAACATGTTTTTGAGCCACATGGATATGGTGAATCTATTTGTGAAGGTAATATGGTGTTTCTTTCTTTCATTTATTTCTTTCTATCCTTTGTAATTCCCATAGGAATAGATAGGATTGGTTAGTTAATTATTTATGTGTGTTTCATTATTTATGGACTTAAGCTTAACTAACTTGCTTTGAAATCCTCTCTAAAATTACATTGGCCTCGAAGATGATTTTGATATTGTTGGAGAAATTTTCACTATATCCATGTGGTTCTCATCAAATAACTATAGCTCTTATAGGAGAGCTACTCTATAGTCATTTTCATCTAGGTCATGCTTGAAAGAGCTATGTAGAAAAGGAAACTCAAAGTCAATGGGAAGAATGGTCTTAGTACCATAAAACAAAAGTGAGTATGGAATGTATCCTATGGGTGTATGGTGATTGGTATGGTATACCCAAAGGGCATGGAATATCTGAATGTGCCAATCTTGATTGACATCATTAACAATATTTTTGAGAATGCTAATGATGGTTTTGTTTGATGCTTTGACCTAACCATTATCAAGGGTAATATGTTGTGGAGAAATATTGTGTGATGTTATATTCAGTACATAGCTTCTTGACATCCTTGTTCTTAAATAATCCTACATTATTATATATAATGTCAGAAGGAATACTGTATTGGAAATTGAAATGGCTGAAAATGAATTTGGAAATTTGCTTTCCAATCACAAGTGAGGGGTATAGATTCAACCCACTTAGTGAAATATTCAATGGTAGTAAATATATTTTTATGGCAATTGGATTAGGTGGGATTGATATTCTCAATGAGTTCAAGGCCCCATGTAGCAAATGTCTATGGTGTCAACATTGGTTTCATAGTCTTGACCAGGGCATGAATTAGATTGGCATGCCATTGACACTTGTTCTACTTCTTTACATACGCAATAATATTTACATCCATTATGGGCCAATAATAACTAGTATGCTAGAGATTTTTAGATATAAATGCCCTACCAGTTTGGGTTCCACATACATCTTCATGAACTTCTAGTAATTCTATTGTAGATTCTACTAAAGTTAAATAATGAAGTAGAGTTCCATAAAAACTACGATGGTAAAGGGTTGATCCAAGTAAGGTATAGTGAGTGGTTTGGTGGATGAAGGATGTATATTGATTTAAAGATAGGTTAGGTTTAATTATTTGGTTATGGAGGTAGTTTTAAAGGTCTGAATAGCTAGGACTAAAAATATCACAAATCATCATGATGGTTAAGGTTCATGAGTTAGTGCTAACAAATTATCAAGAAGGAATTGATACTCTTTAGCTACACTTATTTTTCAAATTAGAGATACAATAGTGGCCATAGAATATTTGGTTCTATTAATTTCCCTTAGTATATGCTTAAACTAAATGTCGACAATCTACTTGTTGATAATGTCTACCATTGCTTTATATGGAACCATCTTGTAATGTTTGGTCTAAAAGTGGTCTGAAACCTGATTAATGATTAGCTGAGAATTACCATAAAACATGAGATGATATATGTTCCATTGTAATACTTGTTGAAGTTTTACAATAAGTGTTTCACAATCGATCATGTTCTTGGTACAAACAAAGTTGATCCTAAATGATTTAGGGACTAGATCCCTATGTGGTGTAATAAATAAAATTCATATTCCTGATACATGTGTTGTGAATGATCCATAAATATAAATATTACAATGTTGTTCCCCAAAAGGTGTGATAATGATGGTCAATATGGATTTATCAAGAAAATGGAATGCCAATGGCTTGATATCAACAAGGGGTGCTTTAGTAAGCTAATATGCAAAAACATGCCCCTTAATAGATTTTTAGTTGACCTACTTGATGTCAAACTCACTTATAAGCATTATACATTTGTCCATGTGACCTTATAAATCTATTTTATAAAGTAAATACTTGAATGAATCTACTTTTGAAATAACCATGATTTTATTGTTTAACATTTAATGGTATAGATTCTGAGCTATGAAGGCCATGGCTAAATAGGATTTTTATATGGGAATTTATATGTGTTCATATGTGACCAATGTATGACATAAATATTACATGACATGAAATTTTCCATTATCATCATGGTGAGTCAAAATCACCCCTAGGGCATTGTTAGTAGATATAGGGCATTGTTAGTAGATATAGATATAACAAGAATTAATTTTTGGGCATAGGAGGTAATAAAATAGGTAGATTTTCTAGATAGTCCTTTAGCTACTGAAAAGCTATCTCATAGTGATCATACAAATGAAATGTGACTCCCTTGATTTAAGTATGCCTAATAGGATGGAATTTGTCAACTAATTTTGGTATGAAGCATCAAATAGACTGGATCTTACCCTATAAACTATGGAACTACTTCAATTTAGTTGATAGTTTCATCTTTGTTATGGCTTAGACTTTGGTTGGATCAACTTCAATGCCTCGATGAGACACAATGAAGATAAGAAATTTGCCTAAAGTGACTCCCAAAGCACACTTATTATGATTAATTCTAACTTTATACTCACACATTATTTTAAATATTATGCATAACACTGTTGGATGATCATCCTTGGTCTTTGAGTTACTAAGAATGTCATCAATATAGTGTTCAATAATGTCATGCATCATATCAAAAAAATTGATGGTTATGGATTTTTGACACATGGCCCTACATTATTATGACTAAATGAAATAACCTGATAATAGAATATTATTTATGGAGTGGTGAATGCTATTTTGTGTTGGTATTCTGGTGTTATCACAATCTGGTTGTACCCCAAAAATCCATGTATTAATGAAAGAATTTCATAACTGACTTTGGAGTCAATAATAATGTCAATGTTTGGTAATGGAAAATTTTCCTTGGGGAAAGCTTTGTTTACATGATAGAAATTAGTAGAGATTCTGATTCCTTCTAGATTTTTGCTAACTAACACCACATTGGAGATCCACTCTAACTAGTTAATAAATTAAATACATCCTGCTTCCAAGAGTTTTTCCAAATATTTATTCACTAATACACAAATGTGAGGATGCATCTTATGTATCTTTTATTTTACTAGTTTTGCATCAGGATTGACCACAAGGTGGTGGAGAACTAGGGCAAAGTCTGAACCTAGCATGTAAGTATATGTCCATGTATGTATGTCAATAAATTCCCAGTAATAGATGTGCCTAGCTTGATTCACTTTGGGTGATTTGGGGACTCGATGTTCACCTTTATCGTGTCTTCTACTAAAAGGTTTGAACCATCTTAAAAGATAATGGGTAATGATATAATCTAAATGAAAACATTAGAGTCTTCTATTATTATTGGATCTTTGAATTCCCCTAGGCATGATGAATTAGAGTCCCCCAATGGGAAGTTTGGCCATGTAATTGAAAATGTTGGAAATTCCTATAGTATTCTATCAAATGCTTATTATTTTTCAAAACTAAACTTAGGCTCATAGACAAGGTTGTCATTAGTGGTCTCTTGAGTTATGTTTGAAGAAGGTTGAACACCCCCGTCTAATGGTGCCTGAGATAGGTTTTCACTACTAGAATGATCTTTTTATTTATTTTTTCTCAAGTGTGAAATCACCTCAATGAGGTTTTCACTTTGGGACATCAATGTTTTAATTATTTTTTTGGCTAAGTGTGTTCTCCCACTAACCAATATACACTTTATGATCCAACTTGATTGAGAACCCTAATTTAGGGTCTCCCAAAAAACAATTATTTGTAAGGTTAAGAAAATCATAAAATCCTTGTCATTATGAAACTCAACAATCGATATATTGGACTCTTGTTGGCCCTATTATATTAGCTATGGATAATATAATGGTAGTGAGTTGTGATGAATGATTGGTCTAAGGGTACAAATGGAATGAGTATCAAATAGATTGGTCTTAGCTAGGTCATAAAAAAGGATATGATTAGACTTTGCTTAACTATTTGCATCCTCATCACTAGTCTATGGTGATGGAACATGATTAAGGTATATGGGGTTATCCCAAGGTAGCTTAAATCCAAGTCCATATGTCCCTTTATATTTGGTCATGGAAATTGGTTCACACACTCCTTGTTGGTTTGGTCAGAGGACTCTACCTTCATAGTCATAATTTTACATGATCCTTTTGGGAATAGGCTACTTTGCATTTTCATAACAATCAGCCTATTTGTCATTATACAAGCATGATTCGTCTCTGTCAGAAGGGTCATCTAATAGGCTAGATGTTGGTATAAACATGATGGGTACTTTAATTTTGCCTTTTTTCTTTACATTCTAAATGAAGTGATTTGGGTTTAGTTCTTTCAAATGACTTTGGATTCTATCGAAGGTTTACAATATGAGAGGTATCATGGGTTAAATACCCTCTTGGGCCATTAGGTAAAATGGTATAATGTTTGGATATCTCAAGGGGTAGCATGTGGGAAAGGTAATCAAGCGTATTAGGATTAATTTAGTTGTCCTCTAGTGAATCAAGGAGTATGTATTTTCTGTTATCTTATTTGACCATTAGATTCATGTCAAAATAATAGTTGTAACTCTTGAACTTTGCTTCTAGGTATTTGTTGTGTTTGTATGGATGCAAATCTCCAGGTATACAAACTTCCATACCTAAATGAGAGAAATTGGTACATTGGTGTAATGTTGATTGGACTACATTAATTTAATGTAACCAAGGTCTTCCAAAAATCATATTATATGACAAATTGAGATCTAGCACATGGCAAAGTGTATCATGGGTCAAGGGCCCAAGGATAACTGATAAACATATGGGGCCTTGTAATTTTGATTCCTCATTGTCATAGGCTTTGATGGTTATCATCTTTTCTTGAAGATCTACCATTGTGTACCCAAGAAGCTTGATAATCTTTAGAGACATTATATTTAGACATGATCCATTATCTATACAAACTCATTTCACTTTGTGACACTTTATGAAAACTTCAATGTACAATGGATTATTATGAAGTAGGCCAGGAGATGACATATCACTTTGGTTGAAAATGACTTGTTGGGCTAGAGCTAGGTGTCCAATCAAAGATTAGAATTTTTCAGGGGGTATGTCACTTGAAATTATGGATTGGATAAGGAAGTCATTAAAAATATCATTGTCAATTGTTGATGTATAGAAAAAATCTAAAATCTATATTTTTCTAGGCATCTTTAATAATTGTTCCACAATGTCAAATTTATTCTCTTAGTCAGTATTAAATGGCTTATTCCTTGGCTGAATGGTTGGTTGGGTGATGGGCTATGTGGGAAATGGCTATGGGATTGAGATGGTAATATTTGATATTTGAGTTGTGATTACATAATTAGTATTAAACATAGAACCATGATTGCTAATAAATGATGGTGATGGTGGGGGACTAGATAGGATACGTCTTGGTTATTGGTGCACTTGTGCATGGTCATAAGGCAATGATGAGTTATCAGTATAGGGTAAAAAATTATTATTCCTAGCTTGCTAGTATGCTTGCATGGGGTTCAAGGTCAATGAAAGATTATCAATGTAAGTTGGTGGATTGGCATTATTTATAAAATGTCTTGACAGATTGGCATTTGGTGTCAGGTTTATGGAGATGGTTTTAATGTGACCTCCTAAAATATGACCTACAACCCTATTTTAGTCATGTTCAAATTCATTGTAAGTCTATTGGTTATTACCATTCTAACCTTGGATTTGTCTATTATTTAGACCTTATTGGTTTTTTTATGGTTATTTTATTTATTCTATTGGTTTGGCATTGGCTGTTTATATTGTTGTTGTTGGTGTTGCACCCGTCATTATTGTTGTCGCTATTATGGTTGGTTATTATCTTGTGTAAAGGGGTTTTGATTGATTATAAAGGTTTGATTAGAAGTGGAATCACCAAAATCTAATGTCATCTCCCTATTTTCCAGTATATTTTAAATTAAAATATTTAATATGCACACAATGGCATAAATTA
This sequence comes from Torreya grandis, assembly GCA_037957365.1. Classification (NCBI taxonomy): domain Eukaryota; kingdom Viridiplantae; phylum Streptophyta; class Pinopsida; order Cupressales; family Taxaceae; genus Torreya; species Torreya grandis. The sequence continues at coordinate 526,737 of JARHVA010005963.1, read as the reverse complement.
TGTCTACTAACTTAGTGATATTTGAATAATTCATTTTTGTGGTACCAATCAAGATAAGGGATACCCTAAGGATAATGTTTTGGTATAAGCCAAAAAATCAAATTAGTAGTGGAATGCCTGTGAAACATTGATTCAATAGGATCTCCAAGGTCACTATAAACATGATGAGTAGGCATTGTTCTCGTTGGAGGAGGAGATTTTAAAGATAAACGTTGATGCATTTATTGCATAGCCTTAGGTTGTTGTGCTTGTGAAACTTATTTAAAAGGTTATAGGTTAGGACTAACCTTAATATGTTACTTGGGTTGAGAAGATGGTGATTATGCCTTTTGGATATGATTCAACTTTGTTACTTCATTTCTAATAACATTTTTGTTATAGTTGAATTGCCTTAGTCTTTCATTGCTATTGACCTGTGCCAGTTATGATGCTTGCACTTAGACTTGATGTTGGTTTTGGCCATTTCCTTAACTAGTACCATAATTTTGATTTCATGAAGTAAGCTTGATTATCCCTTTATTAATAAGGGACCATTCAATAAAAAACCTTTGCTAATGATCTCCTTAAAGGTATGCACACACTACAATTATAGATGATATGATATCTCACTGTGCAATTTTGTAGTAAACATGGTGGCTAATTATTTATCTAGTAAACTATGAATGGATCAACTTGAAAGGGCTCTTCATCACTATAGATAACTTTCAAAACTCTTACCAGCATTTTACTAGTCTTCAATCAAGTCAACTTAATAAATACCATGTTTGAGATTGTATAAAAAGTGATGCATAAAATTATCTAAAAGATCATCAAAATTTGAGACTAAATTCCTAGGCAACTTCAAAAACCACTCGAAGGCTTGTTCTACTAGACTCATTGGAAATAAAAAGAAAAGGTAAATGTCTCGATATACCACTGGCTAACATGTAATAAATAACTAAGTCAAATGAGTCTTGGGCTTGCCATTCCCCTTGTATTTGTCAAATTTTGATGGTTTTTATCTTGGACAAAATGGTATTTGCAATTACTCCTATTAAGTGAATAAGAACACGCATCATCTAACTTAAACTTTTTAGTCTATTTCCTAGCTTGGATAGAAAAAATGCATCCTCCATCTATTGTAGTTCTTGGGATAGGAAACTAGAGGGAATACTGGTTTAGGTAGATGGTTGAGTGGTCAGAAGTGGAGCATTATGATAGGGGTATGATGTCGGTATTTTTGGGGTACATTGGTTTGGTTGGGGAATGGACTAGGAATACACATGCATGCATTAGAATGTAAATTTTAAAATTACATATAATACAGTGAAATATTCTTGTTTTGGTTAGGTAAGTAGGTTTGAGTATGACAATTTTGAGGTTTGGATGGAGAGATATGGTTATATTATGACTAATGGGGTTTAATAGTGACTTGTTGTTGACTAATAAAACCTTCTTATTGAGGGGGTACTTATAAACCAAGACTTGTCTATGAAATAGTGGAATATTTTTTATAAAAGGCAAAGGTTACCTAATTTGTACATGAGGAACATTAAAACCTCTTTGTTACATGAATCCATGTTCGAAAGTTTATGCTTATGAAAGATTTGGTGTTTGTCACTGACCAATATTCATATGTTTTTGATTAGACATTGTTTGGATTTGAATTTTTAAATTGGTCTATGAGGAAAAATGTATTTTCATTACTACTTGGCATGGTTGAACATTGGTTTCCCCCATTGAGGTGGTAATATATTTTTCCTTAGCATTGGTATGTTAGATTGTGCATGCTATTATGAAACATTACTCATTACCCATTGAGTAATATTATTCACATTTTGTTGTTGAGGCATGTCATTGGACATTGGTTGATCACCTTATCCTATTAGTTGAGTGCTCACAAAATTAGTTGGTTAAGGATTAGTTCTAGTAGTTAGTTGAGATTTGGAATTATAAACTCCTACTCCTTAATTTGAAGAACCACTCATGGTGTTGACTAAAGATACACTTATTTTTGGATTAGTTTTTTATGTACTTATACCATTTTATTTTTGATTATATGCTGATTGAGTATTGTCTACTATATATTATTCAATTTTCTACATAGAAGTAGAAGACACTTCTTTGATAGTTAGAACATGCAATAAGTTATCAAATGTTTTTTTTTCATGAAGGGGTATACATCCTAATTGTCTTAACCAATCAACTCTATTAACACTCATGTTAAAGGAAGTAAATATATGAGAGACCTATTAGATATGGTCATCTGGTTAAAATTGCATGAAAGGTTCAATTTCATTTTGTATGTTATCTGCATTTGTACAAAGTGATCCTCTATGAGGTCCTTTCCTTTTACAAAAATATTATGGGGATGATATGACATTTAGAATATAGATAAAGGATTACTAGAAGAAGCCTATTGATTATAAATTATGCTGTGAAGCATTCTTACTAGAGTTGTCAAGTTCTCATGGGTGAAATCTTTTAGAAACTTAGCCCCTAATTTTATATCGCTAACCAAAATTTTGTCCTTTTTTTCTAACAAGTGATGCTCAAAGAGATAAGGATGATATGTGGATGGTGAAATAACATAGTATGATTGTTGAGGAACTAGTTTTTCAACTATTACTACTAAATCTAGATATTGATATATTTGTTCTTGATCCTAATCTAAGTAAGGAGGCATGTTTACCAAATAATGAGCCAATGGGTCTTGGTTCTGTGCCCCTATTTGAGTGATATAATATGAATAAGGATCCATCTCATAATAAACATTATTTCCATAAGGGTCTTAAGCCATTTATTCTTGTGCAACCACATTACTAATTCCTAGATTATACTTGAGGCCACTACAAGTGTAGGAACATATGTTTGGATCCATAGTAAATGTTTCATGATAAAAGGTAATAGAGTTATATAAACTATAAAAAAGAGATGTCTAAATATAGGTTAAACATGGTCTAACTTGATTAGAAGGATAAATATGTATATCCAAAAAAAAATGTTGATGCAATGAATTGTGATAAAACAAGCTAATGTCAAGTATCTAACATTACACATGTCAAACAAAAGGGTCAAGTAAAAGTATCATAAATCAAAATGCTAAATTATAGATCAATGTGTTTCAAATGAGTCTATTCTAAGAAAAACAAAAGTTTCAAAGACTTCTAGCCAAATGATGCATCAAAATCTAGGCTCAAACAATGGTACGTGCTAAGACTTTTGGCCAAATGATGTCAAATTCTAGAATTTAAAAAAATATGAAATGTTTAATCTAACATATTTGAAACACTTATAACAAAAACTAGGCATTTGACTTTTGGACATAAACTCAATCAAAAAGCATGAGGAATGAAATATAAAGTACTTGGATATAGTGTATCTCCAAAATAATGCTACAAAACAAATTCTTTTGAACTGATAATCTAGACAAAGGTGAATGATGTAACTGTGCTAGACAAAGCTTTCTAAAGAAAACTCAAAATGGTTAGAACATTTGAAAATTTTTGGCTCTTCGTGAATAGGCCTATCAAACATGTTTCAAAATACTTTGAGTAGCATAACCGCACTAAAATGCTAAAAATGTGTGGCAAATACTTGTTTCAAGATTCTAAGGCAAAAATAGCTTCAATATAATTTTGGTAGCATGATACTACTCTCTTAAACTAAAATGATAGCCACACATAATATTGAACAAATTTATAAATAAAAAGAGTGCTATCAAATGGAATAAAGACAAAAATTTGAAATAAGATGGATAACACAAAATGTAGCCTATGACTCAAAGCATGAGTGATATAAAAAATTACTTGAGTCCTACAGAATGATGATAATGATGTTGAGTCTAAAAATGGCCCTCAATTCAAATTGGGAATTGAACTCAAGTTAAAACAAGTCAAGTGCAAAGTGGTGAACCTAATTTAAAATATCAACTTTCAAAACATGGAAGAGTTTAATTTTGAATTTAAACTATCAATGAGGTACTTAAACAAAATGTGGCAAAAGGTCTAAGATCAAATGGGTAGCATAACTATGCCAAATTTGAAGATATAACACAAAGTGTATGATGATTAATTTGAATGAGAAAAAAGATGTTTTTCACTTTGGCATCATAATGCCTCCTTGTTCAAAGAAATATGGGGATAATGTGTTTTTCTATGTCATTTTTGTTAACACCAAGTTTTGAATCCACACAAAAACAAAGTAATATAAGACAAAGACAAATGAACTAACTAGTCACCTTAAGCCATACACTGACAAGGAATAACAATGTTGGTTTAACAAACTAACATGTTTTGGAACATTTCTAAATGGATCCAATGCACAATAATTTCATGTCAAAATGCAAGAAAGCAACACATCAATTGGGTTCATGGCACTTGGCTTGTTGTAAAAAGGTCATGCATTTTTTACAACCACTACATCCATAAATCATTCAATGTAGTGATGTCCAATGTGTTCAAATTTCTCATTTTAAGCCCCACTGACAAGAGATGGTTTAATTTCTCAAACCACCATCCTAGTGGAGTGATCCCAATTTATATTACCGCCCTCCCCCAATGGAGAGTGGTTGAATACAATGCCGAGAGATACAACCCTAGGTCAAAGGTTCCCTAAAGAACTTATGAGAGGTACTAAAGTCCCCCTCACAAGACAAGTTGCAATGAAAATTTAAAAAAAAAGTAAAAGAGCTTTAAATGTTGCTTTTAGATCACCTAAGAAATAGATGTCTTGGGGAGATCCTTCCCAACTTCTTTTTTGTGCCTTTGGACTAAGGCACTTTGAAATTTAGTATGTGATTTTGATCCCAAAAGTTCCCTATAGGGTATGGGGGGATGACATACATGTACAACTCCCTATTTTCTCAAACAAATCTAATCTAGGATAATAATGATAACAAATTTGTAAAAACTTAAAGCGTGTTCAATTTTAGAAGCACTAAACAAAATGTGTGGTGATTTTCCTTAACCCCTTGGATTTAAGATGTAAAAACATCTAAATAAAAATTATAAAACATTCAATCAAACATCTAAGTGTTTCTTTGAGCACCCAAAATAAATGTTTTAATCCATTTTAAGCACTTAATGAGAGTTTGAAAATACTAGACTAAGCTGGTTTAGATCCTTTTTCAAGTTTGACCTATAAAGAAAAATTTATAATTTTTTTTATCCTTGAAGCACTTTTCCAAATGAGACAAATAAACTTTCAAAATGAGATCTCAATTTTGACATAGTGCAATCTTGCTACTCCATAATATAATCCTGCTATTCTACAAAACCTTGACTTAGATAGGCAATATTACTACTTAGGTTAGTTTATTAAAAATCACAATCTTACTACTCAAGCTAATAATCCTTCTATTTTTGATAAGAATTTCACCATTTGGGTTAACAATCCCATTGTTTAGGTTTGACAATCTTGCTACTTGGATTGACAATCCCACTATTTAGGTTAACACTCCTACAACTAATCAGTAGTAGAGTTGCAATAACACTACTATGACAGTTGCGATATTGTTGTGTGCCATTTGTGAACATAAGATATCAATAAGGGGTTATTAATATGGTGTTAGTGAATGAAATAAAATCCAAACAAAACACACTAACTCTAACACCTTAAGCCTATCTCAAAGGATGAGCATGGTGAAGAATATAAATGAACAAAGCACAACTAAAATGCAAGAAACTTACTTTTCTTACCTTCCTTGATACTCCAAGAGTATTACTTGATTGGCTTGATAATATTGGGCCTAAGAGGTCTTCATCAATGGATTTTGGCTACCTTCATCTCCTCTGGGCACCATTTTTTTTGCTTGTGATGGATTTGGCTCAATATTTGGGCATAATAACACTACATCAAGATGCGGCTTGAATCTATTTGGGCATGGTAACTTTGGCTTGAAAGAGATTTTTATCATTATAAATTTACATAAAAAATCATAAAATTAAATAGACAAGGCCTCCAATTTATATATTTTATAAAATGATCAAAATGAACCTAAACTATCCATCTCAAGATGGAGATGTGTGGCTAAGGATCCATTAAATTTTGGATGCCAAACTCAATAAATGTTATCATAAATACTTGAGATATGTGAACATTAAAGAGGTATGTAAGGTATTAATGAGGCATGGGAGGGCTTAATGTGATATTTTATGCATTTATGGCCTAGAGATGCCTTCCCAAGAAATGATATCATTTGATGATGTAGTTTATTCAATATCAATCTCTAAAAATAAATATTCAATAAACGCCATTGAATTCTTAATTAGGATCTTGATTCAAATTAATTATCCTTAAACATGATTTCTAATTTTTTTTGAAAATCTTGGCCATTGGTGAATAAATAAATCAAATTGGTCAAAATGCCATATTATTGGCTCAAAATTTGAATAGCTCATAATTAGGATGTGATGTTAGTTGCATTGGAATCGTTATCCTATTTAGGATGTTGCCAACACAAAATAATAAGGGCACATGTATAAAATAGGAAATTTTCTATAAAAAAGAAATCAAGGGAACCTAGGTATGAAACATTCATTTTGACTTGACACAATCTAATCAAAGTTAGTTGTCTCATAAATTGCAATGCCTCAATAATATTGTGGCCAAAATTCGCACTTGTATATAAAAATTTCAACTTATTTAATATGTTTTAGTGTTTTTTAGAAAAAAATATGATGATTTGATAGAAATTGGTCAAACACATGGTTAAAGGTCATTAGTGGATAGATTTATCTGTCTACAGGTCCATGCAA
>JARHVA010005963.1:450000-515000 GCA_037957365.1 Torreya grandis | reverse complement strand
TTGCATGATATAGTTCATGGTTGAGGTTTGCATACAGGACTACATGATAAGATAATGGGAAGATAGGTTGAATTAGTTAATATTTTTGAAAGTGTTCCTATGTTCCTTAGATTAATTATAATGTGGTATATATGGTCAGAAAATATGGTATAAAGAAGGTGTTTCTTGATTTAGGTCTACACCTAGACCTAGTCCTAGCTCCTGTTATGTATTTTGAAACATGATGGGTAGTTATAGAAGCATGAAAGTTGGTGTAATATTCTAGTGAGATTAAACAAGTTGTTCTAAAGGTGTTCACCACGTTTGACATCATATTTTATAGAAAAGGTATCTAAAGAGGATGTAACATCTGGGTGGCATCAAGATATATAGAGGTGTGAGATGTTTAATTGAGCAAGGCTTAGAGGTATGTAAAGTTTGTTTGTGCTATTGATATGGTAATTTTTCAGATTTGCTTTATGCATATTCAAAATTGGTTTTATGGGAGAATATGCATAATGATCCATCTATGTGAAAAAATGATTCTTTTGAGGATTGATACAAAGATCTATTTTGGAGATATGAAGTTAGGTAAGGTAAAATGTTGCTCATATGGATGATAGTGTATTCATCATAAAGGCATATAGTAGAGGTGAAGCATGGAGTTAGGGAGTTAACTCAGGGATCTTGATTTTAATGTGATATATGGGCATGAATCTTGTGAGCAAAGAGTCAAGGATCAATTATTTTTTGTTATGTGGTCATGATCTAAAGTTTGATGGTCTAAGGTAGTTGTGCTTCCAATGTCTCCTATATGATTTGTAGAGTTAAGTTTTATAGGGTCTGAGTGAGAATTTTTCTTTAAAAAATATCATGTTGGATAGTTTTAATTGTTTTGGTAACATATATTCTGTTTATTTAATGAAAGAAAGTATATCAAAAGCATGATATAGACTAGCTTGTTCTCATAGACCTATTTGATTGTGTTTTTACATAAATATTCTATGAAGTGATCTAAGCCTTGATGGCTTCAGAAGCTTTACCATAAGAATTTATAGAAAAAGGGGGATATTTATGGCTTAATGAGTGGTTAGGTCCAAGCATCATGATATTATATCATCCTTAATCATCAATGCCAAATGGGGAGAAAGTTATTTATGGTCAAAGTTGTCATGGGAGAATGTTCTTGATGAATACTCAGTTTGAGAGAGAAGCCACTAGTTAAGAGTAGTGTATTTTGAGAATGATTAGATCATTTACGATTTTACATCTATGCCATTTTTCACCAATAATAAAAGGGGAGATTGTTGAAAGTTATCATTAATGTCATGTCTTTGTACTATCATTGATGTCAAGAGGGACCAATAAGGTGAGAGTTATCTCTGATGTCATATAACTGAGGTCACTAATGTTAAACGAAGATTTACGTCATTTTTTGGTTCACAAGAAGGTGGATATGGTCATTGATATGAGGTTGATTGTTTGTTCTCACTAATCAGGCTTTGAATCATCAAATGGAGTGTCTTGTGAAACATAGTGAGGTATGTGGATTTATTTTAAGTACTCTATGTTTCACATTTTTGGTTAAGATCATAAAATCTTCATGAATTTAGAGAGAGAGAGATTGTATTCGTGTCTTTTGTGTTTAATAAGGCTAGTTAGGTTTAGGGTAGTGACCTATATGGTTTAAGGATACTTGGTCAAAATAGAATGATGGTAGATGGTGTGGAATCTATCTCAAATGTCAAGAGGTGAATAGTGATGTACATAAGGTGTCTTGAATATCTAAAAGTGGTATGCTACATAGTAGGTCTATGTGATGGACTAGTTATTGAGCATGAATATGGATTTTAGAGGCATGATGGTGGTGATATGACTGTGTATGAGCTTTAAATTATGCAACGTAGTGTCAAAACATGTGATAAAGGTGTTGAAAGGGGGAGAAACTTATTTATGGTCAAATTTCCCATGTGAGAAAGTTATTGATGAAATTGTTCAATTTGAGAGAGAAGCCACTTATTGAGAGTAGTGTATTTTGAGAATAATTAGGTCATTTATGGTTTTCCATCTATATAATTTTTCATCAATGATAAAGGGGGAGATTGTTGAAAGTTATCATTAACGCCATATGTTTGTGTAGTATCATTGATGTCAAGAGGTATCAATAAGGTGAGAGTTTTCTTTGATTTCATATGACTAAGGTCACTAATGTTAAAGGAATCTTTAGGTCAAGTTTTGGTTCACAAGAAGGTGGCCATGGTCATTGATGTGAGGTTGGTTCTTTGATATCACTAGTGGGGCATTGATTTATCAAATGGAGTGTCTTGTGAAACATAGTGTGGTATGATGAAATGAGAGATTATAGGTGTGTGGATTTGTTTTAGGTAGTGTATGTTTAGTTTTTTTGGTTAAAATCTTCATGAATTTAGAGAGAGAGAGATCGTATTCATGTCTTTTGTGTTCAAGAAGTCTAGTTAAGTCTAGGGTAGTGACCTATATGGTTTAAGGATACTTGGTGAAAATAGAATGATGTTATATGGTGTGAAGTATATATAAATTTTCAAAAGGTGTGTAGTGATCTACATAATGTGTCTTGAATATCTCAAAGTGGTATGCTACCTAGTAGGTCTGTGGGATGGACTAGTTTTTGAGCATGAATATGGATTATAGATTCATGATGGTAGTGATATGACTATGTGTGATCTTTAAAATATCAAATGCAATGTTAAAATATGTGATAAAGGTGTTGTGTCAGTCACATGACTCTCAGAGTGAGCCAAAGGGGTAAGTTATTCCTAGTTATCTTCTCATGGACATACTCTTAAGACCCTAGCTGGTAGAATGAGGTATCATGATTAGGTTTGGAGGTTTATGAGATTATTTAATAATGTTTAGAGGTTTAATATGTTTTTCAAGTTATTTTATGAATTTTTAGGTCTTGAGTTGAAGAAGAAATCATAAAAAGTGGATTTGAGGTCTCTAAAATATGCAGCGTAAAGGTTTACAAGCCTAGGAGACACTTTTTAATGTTTGTTGCAATGTGTGACTATTTAATTGGAAACTTATCTCTTTTTAAGAGATGGAAATGGGTCCTATAAATTATTTATAAGTATTAGGAGTTGGTTTTAGGTGCAGAGTTCTATGAACAAATGTTAATAATGGAAATCAGTCTAAAACCCTCGTAAAACCCTTAAAGTGAGATGATATGGAATATCTTGTTGGAAGTGGCTAAAAATGGTTTATATGAACTATTTTTGTGATTGGAACACGTGGAACACTCTCCCAAATACTTCAACGTGGCATTGGTCTACTGGAAGAGTGAGTGAAAACTACATTAAATCCCTTATTTCTTCAATTTTTGATGTAGTATGAAGGGTTTATTAGGTCAAAGCATGAAAATTATTGGTGGATGATGTGTGAGACATTTATTTTATAATAATGTAAGGTTATCATAATTTTAAATACTTCAAGTAGACTAAAGCAGTCATGAAAGTTGGCCTATCAATAAAAAGTCAAATTATGAAGACAGTGAGAAAAACCAGGTACAAGTGAGAATTAGAGTAGGGATGGGTTGTCATGGATTAGGAATGGATAAAATTAAATTTCATTTTTTCATGAATAAATATAAAACATGTCCATATTGGTTATATTTTTTGAGTTCAATAAAAATAGCGAAAATATTGTTCACAACATGACCTGTCTAGTGAAGGTGCGACAGTGAAGATGTAAACTTGAGAGATTAATATAAAAGACCAATATTATAATTAGATGATGATATATTTATACTTTATATTTACCTGATGATATCATATTAAAATTCACATGAATTAATAGCCCAAAAAATTATCCACATAGATAATAAAAGTCATTATCATCATGACTAATATTCAAGATAGATTGACAAGTCTAAGTAAGTTAGTGGGAGTGATGAGTTGGAGATTCATTAACCTTAGATTAATCATAAAATTAAAATAATATTGTTTTATAATTCAGTTTTTTGATATTAATTATTTATAAAGGATTTAAATTTAGTATAAGAGGATTGGAGCATTATTACCAAAATGACCTATTTGAGTGAGTTAAGATTGTATGTAGTAATGCTTTTTATTGGCTCTACAAGTTAAACTATTGAAATAAGATAATGACATTTTTGTATAAAAAATTTATATATAGGTATAATATGTCCATATTAATATATTTATATCTATTAAAAATATCTTTGTTAATGTGTAAACTCTAAATACATGTTGACTAGTTTTTGAGGTTCCCAACAATTATGAGTAGTCTTCTAGCAAATATGATTTTGAGCTGATTTGATCATAGTTGGAGATTAAAATGAACATGAATATTTTATTATTTTATATTAATTATTTTTAGTGTATTTAGAGTTATTAAATATTTATTTATATATGTTGATTGTTAAATGACCACAACTAGGTTCGGAAGCTAGTTGGCAGTTCTGAGTGGTCATGTTGCAAGAATGACTTAGAGGATTTAAACCCTATAGTGAAATATATAAATTACATGGTTATGAACATGATTTAATTTAATTTATATACATATTATTTTTTTTATGGTTTTGTGTCAAAATTGGTTTTATGCTTCACTTGTTGAAGACAAACTTTGTGAGTGCCTGAAGACCTAGTTGTGTGTAATTTTAATGATGAGTTTCAAGTAAGGAATTAAATTAAAAATTCACATGGACATATATGTATTTTTATAAATGGTATAATTTATGTGTGTGTGATTTTTATCTTCCATTTATGGAGGTTTTAATAATTTTTAAGAGAACTAAGTGTAGCGTGTTGCTTGAGAAGGCCTAATTGCATTAGGTCTCCTTTAGGCCTAACAGTGGTTTTAATATTCATGAGTGGTGAAAAACCTATATAGTAGTTGTTTAATGTATTAAATGTGTTATATGACACATTTTATGTGAAATCTAAGTGTGGAGATTTTTTTTTCCAACAAGGTGTATGCGAGTAAAAGACTAGTATAAGAATAAGGCGTAATTGTCATAATCATGGGTGAAGTAGAGATGACTCCTATGAGCACATAAGAGGGTATATTATTAAGGGTAAGAAGGTATAAAATACCATAATAAGAGGGGATAGATACTATGATGATCATATAATAAATTTTATGCATGTGAATTTCAAGGTCAATTGACCTAATAAGCCTAGCAAGAGGCATATTGAGTGAGGGAGCCTAGACAGCTCTTTGAGAGAGATGGAAGAGTGTAAGGAGAAAAATAAGTTGATAATCATTAGTTGAGTGATAAATACGTGTCCAAATGTGATCATAGGTTCTAGGTGGCTGAGTTGGTGCTGATTTACCTAGTGGGTTGGTGCTCGTTGTGAAGTTGGTCCCTCACTAAATATTTATTTATTTATTGTATTACTATATTATAATTTTTTTTTTTAGTTTATTTTATACCTTATGAGGGTTTCCTACATATATTCTATGTTCATATGTTGTATGTTTATTTATAAATTGGTTGATGTGTGTGTTTGAATGAATGCTTCATGAATGAAAAAGTGGAATTAAAAGAATGTTTTAAGGGAACTTATTCCCATCCACCCTTATTAGAATATGTACTTCCAATAGCTAATGTAGGTGATCCATGAAAATATCTATCTTTAAATTTTAAAATTCATATTCTTTTTCTAGTCCATTTTTTTGACCCTCCAGTGCATGCAACATATATGATGAAATGCTATCCAAAGCATCACCGATTGAAATTTATGAAAGTAGTGCTACATTTTTCTTTCTTCTTTCCATTTTTTCCCTTAATTTTTTATTTTTTGAATTTTGAATTTTATTTTTGATTTAATCACTTTATCAGGTATTACACATACCGATTTTCTAATTATCTAATAATAAACAAATCATAATTATTTCATCATAATAATTTAACAATAATACTAATAATGTAAGGAACTAACATTTTAAACCAAAAATAAATTAAGTAATAAATCGTACAAGATTTATTCTACACATGAGATTAATTCCACACTAGGCATAACTTAAAAAAGACACACACATACAAAAATAATTACCTAAATGTGGATAACATAAGGAAGATGCTAATGCTAACCATTCAGATTATGCATCTAACATGAATTACTTATGTAGTGTGGGTAGGGTTTTAGATGATTTCTCTATTGTCCTCCAATATTTTCATCTCCGTCACCCTCTTTGATGATTCTCTCCCTCCATTAGACTCTAAGAGATGGGCTCTCCTGCATCAACCTCACAATGAAGTAGGTAGTTAGACCATAACATTCATGATATACATTTATCATAAAATATAGCTAAAATTACAAATCATTATGATCATAAATTAAACATGTACTTATAGATAACTCATATTAGTTTCATCATTTAACCTAAGAAATATCTTAACATCTCATACCAACATATATCTCAAATCTTAGTGAAGATATAACTAAATTATATGTGTCAACTATAAATACACAAACATATTCAAATAGTTTGATTAGTGAGGATTCAAGATATAACATGTAGAACCTCCAAATTAAAACTACAATGTCAATATAGACACCCATTATGTGTCTAAAAATTTGGTGGAGGCTTTGATACAAAATGTAATGAAATTACTTATATGTTCATATGATACAATATTATATCAGAAAATTCGAAGAAAAATAAATAAATACATAAATATAATTCATAAAGAGTAGAATGCTTATTAAATATAACTAAGCCATTTTTAGGGGAAACTTCCATAAAAATGTAGTAAGCATAGAATTAGAAATATGATTATCAAATACTAACCAATTTATCATATATATTCTCTAGTTATTAATTGTTATTTCATAGGTTAACCTTCTTAAAAACATACATAAATATGATAAGATGATATAAGAGTATGTAAGCCATAAGTAAGCACACATATTCCTAGACATGCCATAGGTTAAGGGTGTAGCACTATAATATAAGACAATGCATGGATTTCATAATTTGACTATAAAACTATTTACAAGAATATATACCAAGGTTTCAATTAGGATAACTCATATGCATTTAGTTATTTTTATCCAGATGAGAGTGATGTAGACTTATGGAGGCCATAACATTTTATCAATAACTTTGTTTGAGATCTAATTTAAGCCAAAACATCCATATAATGATCTCTATCTAGTTAGGGATGTTTTCAAACCTTATCGATGGCCATACATGACCATTTTAGGGTCTAAAAATATGTTTTAATAATTTTTTAAGTTTTTCCGTTTTAAAATATAATAAATTTTTGTAGTTGAACATGAATTAGAGTTGAAATTCATCCATTAGTTTAATTTTAATGTTTATTTAAGATGTGTGTATATTTTAAATCCCATCCATGTAAAACTTACTAAAAATAGTGATTGCAAAATAGATGGAAGATGAAAGTGACTAAACATATTAATTTTCTAAAAAATTACATGTGTTAGTTAGTTATAGGTAGATTTTGACTTATTTATAATTTTTAATTATGCATGTAAACTCCTATTTCAATTTGATATTTATTTAAATATTTTAATGTAATATTTTATTCAATCAATGAGAATGAACATAGAAGATTGCTTTCATGTAATTTCTAAGTTTTATTCTTATATATATTCTGATTAGTTACATTGATTTTTCATAATTGATTGAAAAAAATAGTAATGACAAGAGAAAGATATAAATGATTGAAATGAAGAAAATAGAGCATTATAACTAGATTATGAAATTATAAACTATATTCTAAATTTGGCTCAATTTCAACCCTCGACTATGAATATGATATATAATATGGACATTAATTGTGACATAATAAAAACTAGCTTCCGATTGTGACCTTATACAATATATGAAAATAATATATGTTATAATAATGGATAAATAAAAATTAAAGTCAATTTTTGAGTGGCATATTCCAAAGAATATCATAGAGGTAAGAAGTGTTTATGGATTAGAAACTTTGTACATTAAATAATTGAAGAATTTTAGCAGTCTAGTCACACTAATAACAAATTATATGAGAGGAAAAGAATTTTCATTGAAAATGGAAAAAGTAGAAAGCTTTGAGATTTTGAAGAAGAAAATTATAGAAAAACCTATTCTAGCTAGTATAAATTTTAGCGGCCCATATAGAGATTATCTTGGTTTTATTTGGAAAATGTCTAAGTATGTGTTTTAAAAGTCTAGTGAAAGTTAAAAAATGGTGTTTAAGTGAGAAGGAGAATGGATAGGTGAATAACAATGGGGAGTAAAATCCATATGGGCATGCAACTATATGGAAAGTCATATATGGACTATGCCTTATTTTATTTAGATCACATCTCTTCATCACTAAATGATAGAGCTGATGGTGAATGGTAAAAATACTACCAAATTATAGCTATGAAATCATCTGATAGCAATGTTTATAAATGATGATAATACTATCATTTCATAATAATATTGTCAAATGATAGAAAACTTTTAATTTCACAATAATGTTATCAAACATCAACAATGCTCACATTTCTTGATAATACTACCAAAGAACAACAATGTTTTCACTAAAAAAAAACACTATAATTTAGTAATATTATTTTCAAATGACAAAGATTATTTTTAATTGAAAATATTAATATCATTCAATAGCGGTAATTTAGTTTGACAACATTTACACCATTTGGTAGCATTAATTTTAGGATATAACATTGTTGTCATTCAATAATATTACTATCATTTGATGACATTATTATCATTCAATAGATTTGATGTCACTTGCTAGCATGTTGGCATTTGGCACCATCACCTAACACTTCCTCCATCACTTTTCTTCTACTTAAAGTTTCAATTATGAGTATATGGTCTATCATCTATTTCCATATAATGGTGAATAAATTTATATTGAATTTTGATGGAGTGGCAAAATACATTTATATGCTTTAAATTTATTTTAAATAGTAGACAAGTTGACATGGAAAACTAATTTACACTAAATAATTTAAGAAAATCCACGTTGTTTACCACACCCTAAAAGTAATTTTCCTAAATTAATAAAAAATTAGTCACTAAAATTTACCCAAATTTTAGCATTACCATAGCCTAGAAAAGTGTTTGAGGTTCATTGTGATGCTTCATTTGTGGGAATCGATTTTATGTTGAGTCAAGAAAGAATACCAATACCATATTTCAGTAATAAATTGAAATAGGCAAGAATAAATGATTCTATGTATGATATTGAATTTTATGCCATTATAAATACATTAAGACATTGGATGCATTACCTAGTGCTTAAGGAGTTTATATTATTTACTAATCATGAGGCTTTGAAGTATATGAACAGTCAAAATAAGTCAAATAGTAGGTGTGCAAAGTGGGTGTCTTTCATGTAGCGTTATACATTTGTTATGAAGCATAGATCAAGAGAACAATATCAAGTAGTTGATGTTTTGATGAGGTAGTTAGGTTGATAACTACTATGGTGATTGAAGTAATTGGATTTGAATTCATTAATAAAGTATGTGATACTAATTCAGATTCTGGTAAGATAGTTAAGTAATTTAAGAATCCATTAATAGCTGAGACAATTAATGCTTATGAGGAGTTTTTTACATAGGATGACTATCTCCTCAAAGAGAAATAATTAAGTATTCTAATTGGGTCTCTAAGAGCCAATAATATAGGAAAATTGCACAGTGGTGGCTTTGTTGGATATTTTGGTAAGATGAAGATAATATAATTGGTGGATGAGAAGTAATTTTAGACAAATATGAAGAGATATGTGACAAGATACATTTTATGAAGCAGGATATACTAGGTGGAAAAAGGACATGCTTTAAATATAGGGATGTACATGCCATAATTAGTTCTAAGATGACCATTGACATATTTAAGTATGGATTTTCTGTTGGGATTACCAAAAACATAGGGAGGTAATGATTCAATTTTTTTGGTTATAGATAGGTTTTCTGATATAGTTTATTTTATTTCATATAAGAGAATGAATTATGCTACTATAGTTAGAGAACTATTTTTTAAGGATATTGTGAAATTGCATGTTGTTAAAAAAACCATTACATCAGACAGGGACATGAAATTTTAAATAATTTTTTGGATATGGAAGAATATGGGACCAAGATACAAATCAATAGTTTATACCAAGCCCAAATATGTTTAAAAATAGAAGATGTAAATAGGAGCTTGTAAAATTTATTGAGATTCATAGTTGGAGAGAAGCTCAAGCAATGGAACTTGGATTTACCATAAGTTGAGTGTGCATATAAAAATTCATTGAATAAATCAACAAGAAAATAAAAATTATAGATTATTTATGGGATAAATATTTTTAGTGTTGTGTATTTGGTATAGTTACAAATTGTAGAATGAGTTAGTGATGATATAAAAATGTTTGCAGAACATATGCAATTATTACAAGAAGTAAGAAGAAATTTGAAGGAAAGTAATGTGAAGTATCAAGTATCAAAGGTTGTTATAAAAAATTAAAAAATATTTTAATAATTATATTTATTTATTATTTATATGAGGAAAGATATATTCTGAAAGACACATCTAACAAGTTGAGGTACAAGAAAACTAGACCATGTAGAATTGTGAAAAAAATCAATGATAATGATAATGAGGTGAGTTTACCTTATAATTTTGATATCACTCCACTATTTAATTTTTCATATTTATATTATTTCCATCGAGAAGATGGTGAATATTAATAAGATGAATAATAAGATTGCCAACAACATGTAAAAAAGAAGAAGAAATAAAAGATAGTGTAGGTTAATGAATCCAAAAGAAAGTGTCAAGACAATAAAATTAACAATAGGCCATGATCTAAAACAATATCTAAATTTATTCATATGTATTTCCTTCCATTAATTACAACCCAAACCATTCTTAAATAATTCTTAACTCAGAATTAGAGTTGGTATGTAGAAATTCAAAATAAACTAAAATTTAAAAAAAAAATCTATTTTTAGTACCTGCTAATTTTAGTATGTTTTGCATGTAAGTGCATGCATCTCTAAAAATATCCCAAAATAATATAATTATAAAACTTATCCTACTATATTAATTTCAACTGAAGTTCATGTCAGATAATAAAAATATGCAATTTCTAAGAATAGAAAAATCATTAAAAAATCATTAAACTACAATTTTAGACCCTCATATGGGCATTTTTGGCCTCAAAAAAAGATCTAAAACACCTCTATGTAGAAATAGCATATTAGGAAAGAAATTTACATTTTAATATGATATATTTTGGTGCATGGAAGATCTCAAAAGGAGATATGGATCCAAAGTTATGACTTTCAGAAGTTGGCTTATTTTTTCTGCATAATTCTCTTCTAGTTGAAAACAACCCATCTACTGTGTGTTTACCTAATTATAGTATTGTCACTTTTCTTTGTCAATATTTTATTATCTCCCATTATATAATACAAGTTTTTTTTCTTGCTACATTCCTTCTCACTAGAACAAATACCTATTATAATTCCTTTGCCTTGTGTTCAATGTCTTCATATCTAAAACCTACACTGTCTTTTCCTTCTTCTTCTTTAGAAATTGTTACTGCCAATTTATTTATTCATTTTCATCACCTTCACCATATTATTATCCATGGAATTCATATCAATATGAAACATTAAATACTAAAGAGATATCAATTTTTTTTGGTGAACTCACCTCATAAGCATTGTAATTGATTTTCTTCACAATTATGCATGCACCAATTTTCTTGTACTTCAACTTGTTATATGTGCCTTCTGGAAATATTTAATTTCTCAAGTAAACCATCACTAAATGCTTCATATGCTCTGTAAATGCTTCTGCATCATCACTAATTTGATCTACAATTGGTAATTATACAGAATATAAAATAATCATAGGATTTTTCCCATGACTAATTTGACATGGTGATTTTCCAATTGATCTATTCACTGAACTATTATATGGAAACTCAGCTTATGATAAATCCAAGTCGTATTGCTTGGGCATACCTCCCACTATACATCTTAATAAATTTTCCAAGTTCCTATCACAACTTCTATCTATCGATATGTTTGTGGGTGATATGCACTACTAATTATATCTTAGTACCCATATTCTTCGACAAAGTCCTCCACAAATCACTTAGAAATTTTGTTCCCCTATTTAAATTAATAGTTTTTGCAACACCATGCAAACTCACAATATCCTTAAAAAATAATTCTACAACTTTAGTGGCATCATTGGTTTTATTGCACCCAATGAAATGAACCATTTTATAAAATTTGTCTACAATAACAAATATTGAATCATTAGATCTCTATGTGTTTCGTAATCTCAGCACAAAATCCATACTCAAATCTATCCATGGTCTTCTTGGAATTGATAATGGCATGTATAACCCAATATTTTGTACATGTCTTTTAGCCACCTAACATATCCTACACCTTGAAACATACATTCTCACATCATTCTTCATCTTTGGCCAAAAATACATTTCCTTCACCAAAGCTATTGTATTTGTCTTACGAAAATGTCCAGCCAAACCTCCACTTTGTAATTCTCTTATTATATTATTTCAAAAATTCCCAACTAGAATGCATAATTTCTCCCATTTCAAGAGATAACCTTCTTGTGTAAGATATACACCATGAATAGTATATTTCCCACCTATTAATGGATTCATGAACTACTCAGATACCTTACCAAAATATGGATCAATATCACGTAATAATTTGATAGCTTCAAATCCAACTACATCACTCACCATAGTAGTTAATAATGCTACTCTCCTACTCAATTCATCAATTACCTAAATTTGTTTTCTTGATTTATATTTCAACATAAGAGTATACACATGTAATAAAGATACCCACTTTGCATGCCTACTATTCAACTTCTTTTGTGTACTCACATACTTCAAAGCCTCGTGATATGGAAATAAGTTCAACTCCTTTGGCACCAAATAATGTCTCCAAAGTCTTAATGCTTGTACAATTGCATAAAATTAAACATCATAGGTATAATACTTTATTTTTAACCCATTCAATTTCTCACTAAAATACATTATTGGATTTCCTTATTGAATCAACTCAACAAAAATTCCCACAAATAAAGCATCATAATCAACTTCAAACACTTTGTTAAAATTTAGTAAATCTAGAATTAGTCTTTCTATAATCTTCTTGTTCAAACATTCAAAGTTTTCTGTGGCTTCTCTAGTCCATGTAAATTCCTTCCCTCTCATGTAATATGTTATTGGTGCCACAATACAAATAAATTTTATGTAAATTTTTTTTAAACCATGAAAAATTCCTACCTTTGTACTAATGTTTAAAATAGGCTACTCACCAGTTTATTTAATCTTTTCTTCATCCATTCTCACCCCATTGAATGAAACTACAAATCCCAAAATACAAAACTATTCTGCGTAAACCTACACTTCCTCAAATTTACATACAACTTCTCCTTTCTTAACAAATATAATACCATTCTCAAATGTTTCAAGTGTTATTATTTAGTCTTAATGAATATCAAAATATCATCAAAATAAATAACCACAAACTTACCAATATATTCCCATAGCACTGTATTCATCATCTTCATAAATTTGCTAGGTGCATTAGATAATCTTAATGGCATCGCCATCGACTCATATTAGCCATCACTAGTATTGAATGTAGTTTCCTACTCATCTCCTTCACAAATTTTAATCTAGTAATAACCACTCTTTAAACCAATCTCGGTAAAACATTTTACTCCTGCAAGCACAACTATCATATCATCTAAATGAGATATAAGAAATCTATACTTGAATATAATTTTATTAATGATCTACTATCCACATACATTATCCATCTTCCATATTTCTTTGAAGTTATAAATGTTTGTGTTACACATGGATTTGTACTCTCCCTTATCAGCTTCTTTTTTAAGAATTCAATATCCTATTTATTTAATTTTGCATGCTCTATTAGACTCATCCTATAAGCTCATTGATTAGGTAAATTTGATATTGGAATCAAATCAATGTGATGTTGAATATCTCTCTTCAGTGGTAAACCATCTTGTAACTCATCAGGGATAACATCTATATATTCTTTCAACAGTCTTGCCACTTTTATTGATATTATCACAATTTTTATGTCTTCATTTTTTGCTACTAATGCATAACAATAACCTGCTACCTTCATATCTTGGATAAATTATTTAGTAGAGATCATGATTTTTATCTTCTCTTCTTCTTAAGAGGTAAGAAAACTACGTTTGTACCCGCTTTCCAAAAAGGGTATATTTTCTTTGCTCCTTCATGAATTACTTTCTTGTCAAATTTCCATGGTTTCCCCAATAGCATGCATCCAACATAACAACATCACACCATATCTCATCATTATAAGTTCTTCTTATAGAAAACTTGATTAAACACCTTTTATCTACTGTAACCTCATTACCTTGATTAAAATATGAAATTCAATACGGATTAGGATGATTTTCACATTGTAAATTTAGTTTTTTTTATCATTTCTTTAAAAACCATATTTTTACAACTACCACCATATCTAATTACTTTGCATACCTTTCCACCTAAAGTAAATATTATTCAAAAAATGTTTGATCATAAACATGAATTACCACCTTCTTTATTATGTACTTGTTTCTTCCTTAGAATGATCACTATTTTTAACATCATGAGATTCTCTCTAGTATCTACAAGTACAACTTTAGTGTTTTTATCTTCTATCTCAATGTCAGCTAGATTCACTCTTGGATGATCTTCTTTCCTCCTTTTTTTATGTTGATATTGTAGAGTCTCAAATGCCATTTGTCATTCTTCTCCACATCTATAAAAAATATAAGATCTCCACTGATTTGAAAACCATCCTTTAGCACTACCATAACATCATTCTCTCTAAAAACCTTTTCCTCTTTGTTGTTATTGAAATCCATGCCTATTCTGATCTTGCCATTCTACATCATGTGATAATTAACCTCTATTAGAATTAGACCCACCTATGGTGGTATTAGACCCACTTAATCCTCTTCTTAGAGGGGATCCACCTCTTCTTGGACCAAGAGATGTTCTTCTAAAAATATGTCAATTTTATTTTTCTTCTACCTTTAAAGCTAATTGATATGCCTTTTCCATTCTAAATATTCTATGCGTACTTAATTCATCTCGCATATTAAATTTCAAACCATTTAAATACCTTGTAGCCATATGCTCTTTTATTTCATTATGATCCACTCATATAGAATGCTTATAAAAATCATGTGTATAATTGTGTATACTATGATCTTTTTATCTCAAATTCTAAAATATTTTATATAGGGTTTGTGCATAATCTAGAAGAAGAAATTTCTACCTCAGCTTATTCTTCATATATTTTTACAAATTAGCTCTCTCTCTCTCTCTCTCTCTCTCTCTCTCTCTCTCTCTCTCTCTCTCTCTCTCTCTCTCTCTCTCTCTCTCTCTCTCTCTCTCTCTCTCTCTCTCTCTCTCTCTCTCCAAGTTATCCCACCAAATCATGGCATGACCATTCAATTTTCCATGTGGAAATATTACCTTATTGTCTTCTATCATAATCTTATAGTCAAAGAACTTATTCATCATATTCATCGAATCCATAAACTCCTATTTTTTAAAACTACTTCCATAATCTAGAACACAATATTTATTCCTTCTAAAGCTCAAAACATTCTCTCTTTCATTGATGGTGGTTGATCTTACTATTATTCTTTTTGTTGAATTTTTTTTACATGATTTATGTCTTCCTTGGCTTTATGACCACCTTGTATTCTTATCTGATTGGTGATAGCCTTTCTTAATTGTTGCACTTACCTCTATAGCTCTTATATAGTCCAGTTCATTTTACTCCTCCGAGATTCAACATTGGTTTGTTACAAGATACTGAACATAAAAAAGCTACCAAGCTAATAAAATTACTAATAGACCAAGATCTAAAACAATTTATGAATTGATTCATATTGATTTCCTTCCATTTATTACAAATCAAACCATTATTAAATAATCCTCAACATAAAATTAGAGTTGACATGCAAAAATTTCAATAAGCCTAAAATCTAGAAATAAACTTCTATTTTTAATAGCTATTATTTTGGGTAAGTTTCACATGCAACCATGCATGCCTCTAGACATCTATTGAAATATTCTAAACACTAAAATTAGCCTATTATATTAATTTCAACTTATGTTCACGTCTAGTTATAAAAATATGCAATTTTTAAAAATAGAAAAATCCTAAAAAATCATTAAACTATAATTTTGGACCTTCAAATGGTTAAATTTGACATCCAAAAAATTTGAAAATATCTCTAAGTGGAAATAGTGGCTTAGACGAGCAACAAACATTTTGAGACAATTATTTTGGCATGTGAAGGAGGTCAAATGGTGCTACAGATCAAAAGTGATGGCCTCCAGAAGTTGGCTTATTTTTTGTACATCACATGTTCTCAATAAGAAGATAATAAACAAAAGGTAAGGAAGTTGTGATAGGTATTTGGTACAATGAAAAGAATTACAGTTGAAAGACAACACTTGGATTTTATAGAGAGAGATGATGGAGATTGATAAGAATAAATGGAAGCAGTACAATCAGAACAACTCATAAGAGCTACATTATTTTTGACAAGAGGAGAATGCTCTAGAAAATAGGGCCAAAATTATGGAGTCCACAAATTCTAATTTCTAGCTACATTTGAGCCCTTTTTTGTGCCAAAACAACTATCTATAAAAATGTAGTGTAGCCATAACCCTTACTATCTGGTTATGGATGTTTTTGATATTTTTTGAGGCCATACATGACCATTTGAGACGTTGAAAATGCATTTTAATATTTTTTTTTGGTTTTTTATATATTTTATAAATTGTATATTTTTGGAACTAAATAAGAACATTAGTTGAAGTTTATCTGATAGGCTAATTTTATTATTTTATTTAAGTTTGAAGATCATAGAGATATGAGCGCTTATATGTAAAAATTACTAAACTAGCAATTGATAAAATAAATGTTGAAGTTGTATTATTTATTAGAGTTCCAAAATTTTCATGTCAATTCGAATCATGACTTGAGGCTTATTTATGAATGACTTGTAATTATTTCAAGTATTCAATTTGAATCCATATAGTTTATTATTTCATAAACTATTCTTGTTTATATTTTCTTGTCTTGATAGTATTTGAGTTCATTACTATCTTTCATGCTAAATTTTTTTTTTTTTTTTTTTTTTTTTTTATAAATTTAGCAATCACTAAAGATAAGGCTGAGGCCAAAACCCCTCTACATCATTTTGTACAAAAGTTCAATGTAGTTCCAGTTATTGTTTTAGTCATGGTACCCTGAAAGAAGAAAATTTTAGTGTTTTATAAGATAGTTTTCATTAAGAAATTTATATGTTTTTTCTGAGGACCTAATGCAATTGATGAATTGATCGAGATCTATCTAAAACCTTTATTGAAGGCTTGATTGACTTTTTGGTTCTATGGAAGATGATTTAGCACCTTTTATTTTAATGTGTGCAAATATTTTATTTTCAAAAGTATTCCATATTTCATGAGATTAAAAAGTCTTTTTCTAAATTATTGGTCCATTCATTTCAATCCATCTAATGATGTGCCTAAGGCACTTCTTATTTGGGTGAAACATTCCCACTTGCATCTTATGTTTTGTGATAATATATCTTTGGCTGACATTGGAAAAAAAATTGGCCTCTTCATCAATATTGTTGAGTCAAATGGAAAATTTCCATGTGTTTGAGTCTATGTGGAAATATATTGTAATAAAGGTCTACATGAAGCCATTCACTTAAATCTCAATGGATGGCCATAGCTATAGGGGCTTGATTATGAGAAGTTAACTATTATAATTTCAAATGCAACAAATGCCATGGCTATGGCCAATTTTCTAAGCATTGTAAGAAATAAAAAAATGTGCTTCAAGAACCCAAAAATGTTGAGGGGCACACTTTATTTTAACCAAAGCAAGAGGGTATACTTGCCAAAGTAATGGTCAATAGAATCGAGGTTTTAAACAAGTACACACTTCTCCTAATGCAACGAACAAGTTTAAACCATTATGAGGAAATATTCAGAACCCATTGTAAGAAGAGGGAATGCAAACATGTCAAGCTAAAGCTAGATCAAGAGAGGCACAAGGTGATGGAGGGAAAATCAAAATAAGTGAACTTGCAAAGAAATGTAGATCTTCAAAAGAAAGATTAAGTGGTTGATTAATTTGTAGATAAAGCTTATCTATCATAGGACATCATTACAAATGGTTGATTGGAAGCTTAAGTATTATGTTGATGTTGATTAGATATCTAAAATCTTGTCTTGGTTTCTCGTTGATGGCCAATCTTTGAATGAATTATCCTTGCCAAAAGCAACAATACTCGAGAAAAGTTGATAAAACAAGAATGGTGAAAATGAATTATATATCCATATCAAGTATAATATATTTTTAATAAATTTAATGTTTTCATACAAAATCGAATTACGAATATTAAGTTTTTATTTGATTCTATCATTTCTTGGCTTGTGAGTGCTTTTCCTTGATATAAAATTGATTAGAATTATAAAATATTCTGAATATTATCAATTTATTTAGAAAAAGGAGGAAAAACTAATACAATAAGGTAGTAATCATTGAAAATTTAGGTAAAGTTACTTTTACCTAAATGGAAACTTTATAAAAACGTTTTTACCGTATCAACGTTGGAAATCGGCCAGCCCCAAAATCATCACACTCAACTCGGGCGGCCATTTAACCACACGTGAAGGGGACAGAAATTTGAAAGTCTAAATTTGACCCAAATCTATTCAAAGTCAAATTATAGGCATCCTAAAAGACCATTTCAAAGGGCTCTGGTAATGTTTAGACTTGCTAATATACCAAATTTTGTCTCCTCTAAAGCATGTTCATTGCATTGAAAATCCTATTGATGTCATTGAAAATAATAGGCTATTTAAGTGATCATCAAAACCCATCTAACGTAAGATTTTTTGTTCCAACTAGTACATGTTCCCGAAGATTTTGTTGCTAAATCCTTCCAACTGGTTAGTAACGCATCTAATTAGTTCACGTTCATGTAAGAGAAATATTTTGTTGATGAATTTTATGCCAACTAAATTATGTTCACTGCATGGAAAATCTTGATGATGTCAATGAAAATTATAGGCTCTCATCCAAATAATGAGCAGTCAAAACGCATTAAATAAACGTCTTTTTATTCCAACTGGTTCACGATCTAGAATTTTTTTAATGTTGAATCCTTATCCCAACCAATGGATGTCCACGGCATTTAAACTTCTCTTAATATCATTTAAAAAAATTAAGAGTTACCTTTGCAACAGGTTATAACAATAATCAGTCTATTTATATTATAATTAAAGGATACACTCTTTTTTTTAATGGAAATTCTGCTGTATCTTTTTTTCAAGATTAGACGATCGATGTTCGTGATTACTCGTGGATTCAAATAAAAATCATCTTCAACCTTTAATGGGGAATAAACCATTTCAATTAAATATGTACACCAAGCTCAAATATGATTTATGTTGACTATGCAATGATATCATTATTATGTAATTGATTACAAAGATCTCTAAAATGTGTCATGCCTAAAAATAAGATCTTGTAATGGAGTAAGATAGGGCCAAACTAATGTAGATAAGGGAACATTAAAACCTTATTTATTTGATTGCAGTTGCCTCCAAATTGACTATAAAGATAATTTCTCTAATTTGGTCCCTGTTTCAATTAAAGGATGTCAATTGATTGTCTATGGGTGTTGATTTATCTCGAGGAAGTATATACAATATTGAAACCCTAATTCCTACACATATACCAAGTAGACATCAAATGCAAATGGAAGAATTGGGAAAGGAAAATATTTGAAATATCCTTAGAAAAGCCTACGTAATTTATGTGTTGAATACATAGGTCAAAAGGTCCACATCTTGATGTAGTTTTACCTTCTATAGCGACTATGTGAATTTTTAAACTTGCACTGTATGGAATGAACTAGTAAATTAATTGCTTATTTTGATAATTAATTCCCTTTAACTAAAATATATTACATTTATTGGTTCTATATTGTATACCTCTTTCACTTGGCCTTGAACACTTTGAAGAAATGGAAAACAAAGATGAAAACCCCACTGATATGTCGTTATAGCTATGGGAGGGTTTTGCATCAAGACTGGACCAAACAAAGAAAATGACTAAGAGGCACTGACAAAGGGTACGTTGAGCTCCCTACTAATTCTAGTTCTGCCTGAACCAAGGTACGAGGACCTAAGGGTTAACTTGCTAGCATGGAGTGATTCTACAATTCAACCTCCATGGGGATCTTTAGTATAAAGAACAACAAATGTGATGAAGGCACAACACAACCAAACTTCTTCACTACACCTAGGAAGGGTTGTCATGTGGAATGAAAAAATGCACTAAGTCACATACAAGCTATTAAAGACATATGGGGATGTGCATGCAACCTTCATTCTATAGAATTTTCAATAACATGGGCTGAAAGGAAGACTACAACACTAAGATTTAAAGCATAGAATGTAGAAGCATGTTAAGTATGGAATATTTTATATATTTTTGCAACAAATAACACTTAAGGTATGCAAATGGTGTGTTATGTGAAGGGTAGGATAGAGTAAGACAATTAGATAATAACAATAAAAAGGGATAGGTGTGCTAGTGGTTTTATAACAAAATGGATTCTTACAACATACATGACATCACATACTACAAAGATGTAGAAAAATTGACTTATAAGGCCAAATGATCATCCCAAAAATGATCATCCTAAAAATATTGTTTCTTTCTTAAGTATCTCTTTTCACTTATAAGGCCAAATGTGACCATGTAAGGGTCTAAAATTGTAGTTTGTTGTTTTTTTCAGGAATTTTCTATTTTTAGAAATTATTTATTTTTATGACCAGATGTGAACTTGAATTTAAATTCAAAAATGAATTTCAACTTAAGTCCACGTTCGATAATAAAAATATACAATTTCTAAAAATAGAAAAACACATAAAAAATAATTAGTTATAGTTTTTAACTCTCAGATGGTCACATCTGGCCTTTAAAAAATATTGAAAACACCTTTAAGTGGAAATATCGACTAAGACAATCATTTTGGTGCATGTAAGAGCTCCAACAAAGCTAGGAATAAAAAATTATGGCTTCCAAAAGTTGCCCTACATTTTTACATCATTTGGAAGAACTCAAATAGAGCTACAGATCAAAAGTTATGGCCTCCAGAAGTTGGTCTACTTTTTTTGCATCATCTGTTGGAGAAAGGGGACATATAAACATGCTTTTAGAGATTTATAATCGCTATACAATTGCAACCACCTTAGTAAGAGAGGAAAAATACACACATAGCCTGATCCTAAAATTTGGAAGAGCCTACACTTGGAGATAAAAACAAAAATAAATAATAACCAAAGAATAGAGGACCAATCCTCTATTTATATATTTTTACCCTTTGCAAATCCTTGAAGGGGGGTTACATTTTACAATATTTAAAAATTTCAAAACACCCCTCAAATTCTTGCCAAGATGCTTCCTAGCTAGAATATGCCATTTGCCATGCCTGGAATGTTCATTAATTTGAATGAAAAATCATAACTCTAGGTCCTTTTAGGGAATATATACCTCCAACTGTAATTTTTAATTGTCTAAATTTCAATTGGGGTTCCCATTTCCCTTCAAAGTTTCTTTTGAGGAATCTGAAACTCCAACTACATATTGCAATTTTACAAAATTACAATAGTGCAGTTTATTGTGAAAGTTTGCCCTTGCATTAAGTCCACCTATTGACTTGCATTGACTACAGGATTTGGAGGAACCATGTGCAATTTTATATTTGCACAGGTGCAAAACTAAAAAATTGCATTTATCATCCAATTCTCCCTCAAGCTCCATGAGTTGACGTTTCTTTCACCTACTTTGATTGGTGCGATTGGGAGAGTTAACTGTAATTTGCAAATTGCATTTTCAGAACTTGATTTTTACAAGCTACATTTCCCATTCAAATTTCCCACGGAGTTTGGGGAACTTATAATCTACTATTTTTATAACTTTGATTTTTTATTTATTTTTAATCTTTTCACCCAACTCCATTCTTGTTCTAGCAAAGCAACCTATGTTGATTTTCCAGAAACCAACCCTTTTCATGTAACCACTATTTGATTCAACATTTTTAGTTATTCTTAGTATATGCACCAAGAATATGGATCTTGAAGCACTTTCCAATGGAAACCTATATTGTTCTTTATTTTTTCATGTATCAAGTCCATCCTTTTTCCTCTTGGGCTTCAACCTATGTTTTCATCTACTTGTATTTTGAAATATCTCTATACAAATTTCTCATCATATCAAATGTTAGCATGCTAAAAAGTAACAAAACAATCATTAATGAATTAATTGTAAGATATAGTGGATCTAATCATGCATCATCAAAAGGTATATACCCCATTAAAAATGCCCATTATAGAGACTTCTCGACCATGTTGAACAAGGATTTTATATATCGCTTCCTAGGAGAGAAGAATAGTCACTATGTATGCACTCATGCTTGAGTTTGTCATGCCCATAAAAACCTACTTTTTATATAGTGATATTTTAAATTCACAAGAATTTTTTTTTGCTGGTAAAGGATTCTCTCAACAAATGAGAATCGTAGGAGTTGAATTCACGTTATCTAGGGTCTTGACCATGATGTAAAATCAAAAGTTGTTTCCTCAATTCTAGATCATATTCAGATTTAGGGATGTCACCTTTCTCTCTATTATGGGATTCATTACTACCTTGTTAAGAACTAGCAAGTAGAGGGTTAGAAGACATTGCATATGAATTTCCTTTTGAATATTGGAGAACCTTCACACATGGTTGAGTATGAAAACTAGATCGGGGGTGAGGGAGGGGGGTTAAAATCAATTTTAGTTGTTTTAGATATTTCATAGATGAATTTTGGATCTTGATTTTTGTAGGGAACACTCGTAAGGCCTATGTTCGAATTAAATTTTCATTTTGTAAGTAAGTCTTATTTTCATCCTTGGAGTTTGTCATGCCATTAGATATAGGTACACTTTTATCTACGTAATCATCAACAACATTCAAAGTTATTTCAGATAATAACCCCAACCCTTTGGTCACTACTTAACTTTACTTGTCATGATTTTCATGTTCTGCTAGCTACAAGCTTTTACTGCTTAATTTTCAATTTTATCGCTCATTCTTGCCACACCACCTCATGGAATCTGAAAGTGGGAATTTAAATTGTAATTTGAAATTTTCTAAGTGTTAATTTCACTTCAATCTCATATTTCTTCCATCCACCTTTTGTCTTCACAAGAACTGAAACCTCTCAATCGATAAAGAATTTATAGGTCAAACTGAAGTCATAATTGAATTTTTTGCTAGGATCTTGTCTTTCTATGGGATTCTAGGCTGTAAAACAGAATGTCAATTTATAATTTTCATGTTTTCTATTGATAACTACATTCCCCACGGACTTTTGGGGTGTCACTTAAAAAAATCAAAATTGCAATCAATGCTATAAGTTCTACCGAGATTTATAAATCTCTTTTACAATTGTGTTTATCACCCAAACCCCTAGCATAACTCTACATGCCCATTCATTCTTTATTTTTTAATAACACTTTCCTTCTACAAATGTGATTTATATAGAGTTTGAATACTCTTTTTTTAATTGCATTTCACCACTTCCACCTTTCATGGAAATCTACACCATCATTTGCAATTGTTTTTTGAATGATAGACTTCCATTGAAACCTAGACATAGCATTTACAATTGCATTTTAGTCAACTTTGTAGTCAACATTGGTTTTATTTACCAATCTTCGCCTTGCAACCATGTGTTCTCTTGAGCCCTATACATTATTCAAACTATGTTTTACTCCTTAAGCTTTCTTATTGACACGGTAGGTTCATTATCATGGCCTAAAATGTTACTGTGTTCGCCTTTCCTGCTAGATGGATGCTTGCCTAGGTGGAATTTAAAAAATATAGTTGTGATTATAATTTCATATGCCCTCGTAACCATGGTTTTCCACACTTTAGATAGAATAATAGGGTATTATTTATAAATGCAATTTGGTACCCTAGTTTCTTCCAAACTCCTTTCTAACTTGGGCCCATGCTTCACTAATTTTTTTTAAGCTTATTTATTCCTTGATGACCCACATTGCAATGGCCTCAAGGCGTGGGGATAAGTATGGTTTACATCCACATAGGAATTTATCCTTATTGTTGCCACACTAACTGCGTGCATGAAACAATTTATGTGTTCAACCACTGCTACGTTTTAAGTGTGCTTCAACATTTTCATGCATTATTTCCTTAGAGGATATCATATAAACTTATTGAAAATCTAAGCACCAACATTAAATTTTTCCTAGGGATGTACACACCCTATGGGTATGCAAAGAACCCTAGAACACATGACTATGTGCCAATCCATTACATCATGGAGTCAACACATAGTCAATTTATAGATAACACCTATGGTATCTCATCAAAATAAGGTATATAAACAAAAATAGGTTAAAAGGATCTAAAAATAAACACATAACAAAAAATAATGAAAAGAGTTGTACATACATTGCCCAAAGTAGAGGTCTAATAAAAAGAACAAAGAAGCAAGGCTATACACTATACAATTATGTACATAGTCACGGGCTCAATTGAGGAAATGTTTCATATGTGTGTCATTAATTGGAAGCTTTGATATCTCATCATCCTTTAATTTCTTTAACTTTTCTAGTAACTTGGTGGCTAAGAAGAAGTAGACCAATCTCTGTTCATGCCCAAAAGTATTGCTATTAGGATTTAATGGGATGACACTTCTAAGCAACTCCTCATTATATGATCTCGAATATGGATAAGACCAAGATAAAAGATCTTAGTACTTATTTAGTAGTTGTAAACAATTTTATTTCTTGGCTACAATTAGGAGAGTACCAAGAAAAAATACCTCATGATGCACAATGTGATTTTTGCACTCAAAGTGTTGCTTGAAAAACGTCTAAAATTTTTCATCCTCAAGGGATTAAAAGATAAACCAAAATTTATCTAATGACATATTCCAAAAAGTACCTTTATTGTCAAATCCAATAGCAAGAGTAGTTAATTTCTCAATAACATCCACATTCATGTGTGATACTTCAGTTAGAGCACACTCTAGATCTTCAATTACATAATGATTAAGTAACTCATAACCTTGTGTCATATTAGAATAATAATCAAATTCATATGTTGGGACACATACCTTGTTGACTGCACTCCAAAATTATTCAGTAGTAGTAGCACTCATCATTTCTATGGAGGTAGAACACCTAATTTGGAAGACTTGACAATTAAACATCAAAATATCATCACCATCATAAGATGAAGACTCAAGATTATTCATATATTCATCACTTAGTTTAATAGTGTCACATGGAGGATGTGGGAAGAATAACTTATCACACCAATCAATGTCTAGATCAAAATTTACCTCATTCGCTTTGGCACGCAATATATTAGCCACTTCTTTTCCGACCCCTCACTTTTGATTTATGTCATCATGTGCAAGATTTTTTGATGTTTGATTCAAATTTTGAGTTCTTTCCTAATTAATATACCCATTAGTGATCCCCTTGTCAACTCTAACTAGATTTTAGGATATTTATTTTATAGTGGAGGCCAAATTCTTAACAGTCTCCTCAAGGTTAGTTGTCTTTGTGGACAATATTTTGTCATTATTAACTATCTTTACATCAGCGCAATTGTTTATGGGATTTACCAAATATTTTATGTTATTCACAATTTGGATGGCCATATTGAATGCCAACCACAGGTTTATGGGAGCCTTGTCCCTTATGTAGTACACAACCTTCTTGAGAAAAGTATCACAATTTTTAATTGAACACAATGTATCATTAGGCTAAATGTTCTCAAGAATATGCATCATAATATTATTGAACCTTGTATTTAATTCCTTCACACACTCATCAAGGTTTTTTTTTATTTTTTCAAACATTGCCAAAAGAAGCATTGGATAAATTTTATCATCATACTAAATTCTAAAAACAATCTTCATCTCTTCTAATGAATCAATGCATCCGCAAGGGAGAGAATTGAACTACTCATGTGCCTCTTCTTCCAACACGTACACAAATAAATTAATACACAAATCCTCATGCACAACCTTTTATTCCTCAATAATAATGTGAAAATGCCTCAAGTGCTAATCATTATTTATTGCATTGTTCCTTCAAAATATTGGAAGATAGTTCCTTACTTTGTCTAGGACTTCATTCCGATAACCTTCCATCTTATCAAAATTAATAGGATTGAATCTATGAATTTGAAATTCATGAT
Source organism: Torreya grandis (assembly GCA_037957365.1). Lineage (NCBI taxonomy): Eukaryota > Viridiplantae > Streptophyta > Pinopsida > Cupressales > Taxaceae > Torreya > Torreya grandis. The sequence goes on along the minus strand of JARHVA010005963.1, from coordinate 488,625 downwards.
GCTCATTCTCATCTTGGTCCATACACCTCATGATTTGTTTAATGGTGTGTTCATGACCAAATTATAAAGGGATGTGAGGGGTTGAGTGGTGTTGACTTGGGGGATGATACTTAAGAGGAGATTCAACTTGTTGAGAAGGAGATCCATAATAAATTAGACTATATGATTCTTAATCACTAGGAGAGATGTGAAATTCTTGAATAATAGGAATTTTAATAAAAAGTTTAGGATTACCAAAATCTTGAGCATCCAAATAGTCATTTGTAATTGAACTTTTCTCTTCAATACGACTCTAAATTTGCCTCTTTCATTTTTTATGAACACTTAAGGGTGAGACATGATTATTTGATAAGTTACATTTGAACACTAACCTCCATGCTTCAAGCTTTTCAATAAAAACAAATTTCAAAGTCGAAGACATTTAAAGCAAGCATTGATCTTTCTTTGTAACTAGATGATTTTTTAGAGTCACCATTAAAAGAAACCTTATAGAATATGACCATTTAAAAAATTTCAATGATACATATTAGAACCATATCCTTTTCAAATTAGTGATGATGTCTAAGAGCAAAGAAAATGATTTTTTTAAATTCATGTTCAATAGTGGAAACTGCCTCAAAACATGACAATTTCACAACTCTTTGCAATAAATTTAGTAGATGTCAAATTCTCAAACATCTAAATTCTTGACATGTCCCTAGTGGAGTGATATGGTGTTGATAGCCTAGATAACAAAGTATACTTAAATAATCTCAACTTTGAAACGTGTGAAATAATATCAATAAACTTATCTAAAAATGTAGATGATATTACTTACATCAAATATTCATAGAAAACATTTTCAAACCTAAAATAATTAATCAACTCTCTATAGGAGTCACCAGTAACACAAGTGACCAGGAATTCAATTTAATCCATAAAAAAATGTGCCAATAAAGTGATGATGTTGATGAACCAAAGATATCAAGATAAATTCAAATATAGGTAATGAAATTTCAAACTTGAATTACTTATAGATCTCTACAAGACCCAAATAACATAAGTGACACCGGTGTCTTTTCTATCCCCAACAATAGTGCTAGTAGAGTGTCGGTTCCTAGTTTTACACCTCTTTCACTTGGGCTTGCACACTTTGTGGAAATTGTAAATAAGGATGAAAAAACCAATAACATGTCTTTATAACTAGGGAAGGGTTTGGCATCAAGACTGGACTAAATAGAGAAGATGACTGAGATGCACCAATAGAGGGTATTGTCATCTCTCTTTTACTTTCAAATGTGCCTAAACCAAGGTGAGAGAACCTATGGGGTAGCTTAATCACATGGAGAGATTCTATAATTCAACCTCTATGGATATTTTTGGCACAAAGAACAACTAATGTGATCAGGGCACAACCAAACTTATTCACTCCATGTAGGAAGGGTTGTCACATTGAATGAAAAAATTCCCTAAGTCACATAAAAGCTACTAAAGATAGATGGGATGTTAATGCAACCTTCATTATAAATAATTTTCAACAATAGGGGGCTGAAAGGAAGATTGGAATACTAATCCTTAAAGCACAAAATGTAGACACATATTAAATGTGTATTATTTTATGCATCTATAGGGAAAATAAGACTTAAGGTATGTAAAGGGTTTATTATGTGTAGGGTAGGATAGGGTAGGACAATTAGATAGTAATAATAAAAAGAGGGTTTCTTGCCAATGGTTTTTTAATAGTATGGATTCTTTCAAATTACATGACATCACTTATTGCAAAGATGCTGAAAAAAAAGACTTACAATCTAATAAGAACTACTAGAAGTTTATTACATCTTTTGATGTCAATACAATGGAAACATGCAAATGATTCCTAAAATGCTAGAGCATACACTGTAACTAAAATTCAAAATACTTTTCCTTGTCAAATTCATGAACCCAAGGTGACCTAAAAGTCATTCAACTACATATTTTCAAGTTAAAACATAGAAAGGGTTTATAATATAGATCTATGCTCAAAATGATAACAATTAATGAATATTGAAAAATGTCCAATCAACATCACATACATAACACATTAATGTACTTCATCAATAAGAAAGAGTAATAATCATATGTACCTTCCATTATCTTGAAATAAAACCTTACATACATCAATGTTTCAAAATGTTTTCATGGGGACAAACATGGTGTATTTGCTCAATGTTGGATAGGAGAGACATAAAAAAATGATCTCAGAGCTTGTCAATCGTTGTACAGCTATAACCACCTTAGCAAGAGAGACAAAATAGACACAACCATCATCCTCAATTTTGGAAGAGCCTATACTTGGAGAGAAAAACAAAGCCCAAGAACCAAAGAATACGGGACCAACCCACTATTTATGCCTTTTTTAACCATTTCAAATCTATGACTGGGGTTGCAATTTTACAATATTGAAAAATTGCAAAACACCCCTCAATGTCCTATCTAGCTAGAATATACCCTTTGCTATGCTTGGAATCTTCAACTATTTTAATGAAAAATCATTGATCTAACCTTTTGTACAAGGAATGATGAAGATTTATAACAAATACATTGATTTCTTGGATGGAGATGTCTTTTACATGAGCTACAAGGTAAGAATTCACGGTGGAGACCAAACAAAATTTTTCCTCATTTGTAACTGCCTGGAGATGCTCTTGACCACTTGTTTGCATAGCTAAAACCTCTTCGACAACTGTCTTTCATCTTATGCATGCCATAGACCGACCTGCTCTTATAATGACAAATGGAAATATTCTAGGTCCATAGCCATTCCAATGATCTTCTTCCAATGGCCCACCTTGGCCTTGTAAACCTACATTATTTCTCTCACAGAGGAGTTTGAACAAGCAAAGCATGAGAAAATGTTATACTTAGGTTTATTTTATTTGTTTACCTTTTGGCTCCAACTTGTTTTTTAACACTTTGCATTTTACACTTTTGATTTATATAAATTTGCTTTTTCTACATTTATTTTTTACAAATTTGTTTTTTAGAGTTTTCTCCACAATTTTTAATGCAAAAATACATTATATCCACTTTTTGAACTTTTGGTGAAATCCTGGCCCTTTTTGCAAATTTGGAATTTGCAAATAGCAGATTTGTAATTTGCACTTGTAGTTCCCCTGGGATACTCCCTTAGGGAAATGGGAACTCCAGACACAATTTGTAATTTACAAATTTAAAAAAATTGTAAATTGTAGTTGGAGTTCTGGATTCCCTCAAAAACTCCTTATAGGGAATCCGGAAAACCAACTGCAATATGTAATTTTGTAAAATTGCAAATTGTAGTTGGGGTTCCTATTTGCCTAAAAAGCTCCTTTTAGGGAATCAAAAACTCCAACTACAAATTGGAATTTTTCAAAATTGCAAAATTACAACTGACTGTGAAAGTTGCCCCTTGCATTAAGGCCCCCTGTTGACTGGAATTCAAAATTGTAATTTGTCTTTCAATTGCACAAGTGCAAAATTACAAAATTGCATTTATCCTCCAATTTTCCGTGAAGCTCTTCGAATTGACTTTTCTTCACCTATTTTGACTAGTATGATTGGGAGAGTTGAACACAATTTGCAAATTGCATTTTGAGAACCTGCTCTTTGCAAGTTGCATCTCCCATTCAAATTTCCTAGGGAGTTTGGGGGTCTTATCATCTGCAGTTTATAGAACTTTAGAATTTTTTTGATTTTTCAATCTTTTCACGCAAATCCAATCCAGCTCCAGCAAAGCACCCTATGTTGATTTTCCTGAAACCAAACCTTTCCATGTAACCACTATTTGATTCAACATTTCCAGTTATTGGCAGTATGTGCACTAAGCATATGGATCTCGAAGCACTTTCCAATGGAAACAAGTCTTGCTCTTTATTTCTCCAAGGATCAGTTCCCATCCCTTTTTCTCTTCGGCTTTATCTTGTGTTTCCAATCGGTTGTATTTTGATATATATCTATACAAACTTCTCGTCATAATCAATGTTACCATGCTAGAAAGGAACAGAGAAATCATTAATGAATTAATAATAAAGAACCAGTGGATTTAATCATCCACCATCAGAAGGAATGTACCCCATCGAAATGCCCATCATAGATACTTCCAGACCGCACTGAACCATGATTTTGTATATGGCATCCTAGGAAAAAAATATAGTCACTGTGCATGCACTCGTGCTTGAGTTTGTCATCCCCATGAAAGCCTACTTTTTAAACAGCGGTCTTTTAAATTCACGGGAATTCCTGTTTGATGGCAAAGGATTCTCTCAACAAAGCAGACTCGTTGGAGTTGAATTCACGTTGTCCAGGGACTTGGCCATGTTGTAAAATCAGAAGATATCTCCTCAATTCTCGATCATATTTAGATTCAGGGATCTCGCATTTCTCTCTAATAGGGGAGTTATTATTTCTTGGTTCAGAACCAGCTGGTAGAGGAATAGAACACTCTATCGATGAAGCTCCTTGTGAATATTGGAAAACCTTCACACATGGTCGAGTATGAACACTAGATCGGGGGAGCGGGGGGGCGGAGAGGTGTGAAAATAAATTTGGGTTGCTGCAGAGATTGCATAGATGACGTTTGGATCTTGATTGTCCTGGGGAACACTGGTAAGGCCTGCGTTTCGAAGTAAATTCTGATCTAGCTGGTTCAGCTTATTTTGAACCTTGGAGTTTGTCGTACCATTAGAGATGGGTACACTTTTAGCTGCGTAATTGGATAATGAATCCATCTCTTTGGTCGCTGCTTAACTTTACTTGGCACGCTTTTCAAGTTCTGCCAGCTACGAGCTTGTACTTGTTTCTTTTCATCTTTCCCACTCATTTTTGGATCGCTACCCAACAGAATCCGGAAGTGGTAGCGCAAATTACAATTTGTAATTTGCTAAGTGCTAATTGCACTTCAATCTCCCATTTTTGCCATCCACCTTTTACCTTCGTGGGATCCGGAACCTTTCAATCAACAAACAATTTGCAGGTCAAACTGAAGTCATCCTTGAATTCTCTGCCAGGCTCTTGCCTTTTTGTGGAATCCAGATGTGTAAAAACAAATTGCAGTCAATGCTGCTAGTTCCGTCGGGCTTTAAACGTCTATTTTGTAATTGCGTTTATCACCCAAGCCCTCGGTGGAACTTTACATGCCCATTCGCACTTTTTTTTTTTTTGGTTCAATAACATTCGCCTTTTGCAAATGTTCTCTATGCGGAGTTTGCATTCTTTTTTTGCAATTGAGTTTTTCCACCTGCACCCTTTGCGAAACTCTACACCATCACTTTCAATTGTTTTTTGAACCTGACTTCCTCTGGGACCTTGACATAGCATTTGTGTTAGAAACTCAAAATGAACTGGAGTTAATTTCTCCACTCCTCATGCATGCAGCAGTGAACAATCAGTTAGAGATCAGTCATTATCAAACAGTTAGTTAAACTGTTAGAGAAGCAGTTCACATTTAGCGAGTTAACAATCAGTTTGTTTAAGCAGTTAGATGATTAGTTTAGACTTAGTTAAACAATCTATTTAGTTTCACTTATTTTTGGATTCAAATCTATTTAAAGACGCGTTGGGCACAGCATTGTAAGCAAGGAAAAAAAGAAGATCAATAAAATTTTTATTTTCAAGAAATTGCAGTAGCAATTGGGTTTTGTTCTTGTTTTCTTGTTTAAGTTCTTGTTTTTCTGCTCTCTTGATTTCAACAAATTGGTATCAGAGCCTGGTAAGGAAAGGAGGGCAGTAGAAGTGTGGTCACTGGAAAAGAATCGCCCAGCAAGAAGGTGCAGATCGCAGTTGTTAACCATAGGAGAGTGAAGTGTAGCAATCGAAGTCCAACGCGTGAAGGAAGAGTCAACAAGGAGCGCAGCGACCGACATCGGCAACTCAACTGACATCAGCCGACACCCAAACCGACATCGGCAACGAAACCGACGTCGGCACCATTTTTGACCGACCTCGGTAGACCAAGTGACGTCGACGACTGTATTTGGAAACAACAAACCAAAATGTCATCCAAACAGCCTATCTAGTCATTTCAGTGTGAGACATGGCAATGAATAACAGTATTTTACAGCCTCAAATTTCTCTTTTCAATGGTAAGAATTACGATTTCTGGGCAATTAAAATGAGAACTTTATTTTACTCACAAAATGTTTGGGATCTAGTAGATAGTGGTTTTGTAGAACCACAAGACGAGACAGCCCATCTGGGATTAACTCTAGCACAAAAGGAAGAGCTTAAAGAGAACAAGAAAAAAGATGCAAAAGCTTTATTTCTCATCCCATAGGGATTGGATGAATCTATTTTTTCTAGAGCTGCAGCAGCAATGAGATCCAGATTGGCATGAAAAATCTTGGGGACTACCTATAGAGGTAATACAAAGGTAAAAATTGCTAAACTGCAATCTCCTAGGAGAAGTTTTGAAAATTTGCAAACGAATGATTCAGATTTAATGGACCAGTTTATGGGTCAAGTGTTGAATATAGTGAGTCAAATTAAATTTAATGGAGAAACTATCATGGATGAGAAGGTCATAGAAAAAATACTCAAGTGTTTACCCAGTAAATTTGATGCAATAGTTGTAGCTATTGAGGAAACCAAGGATTTGGAACAATTACCTGTAGATGAATTAATGGGTTCTTTGTTAACACATGAATCCAGAATGAATAGGAATAACAATACTTCTCTTGAGAATACTTTCAAGTCACAGGTAACTTTTGGCAGAGGAAGAGGAAGACCAAGGTCAAGCTTCAGAGGAAGAGGCAGAGGCAGATATGGAAGGAACAATCCAGATGAAGGTGAAAACAGTAATCAAAACTACAGCAATAGAGGATGTGGCAACAATCACTTCCAACAAAGTTCACAAAGGTTTGATAAATCTAATATTCAATGTTATTATTGCAAAAAATATGGTCATTATGCAAGTGATTGTAGAAGGAAACAACGATGTGTTGACAAGCAGAATGTTAATTACACAGGTGAATCTAGTTCTAATCCAGGTGAATCTAGTTCTAATCTTGGAAGCTTATTTCTTACTTGTAATGTTACTCAAGAAAAAGCTAGAGATATTTAGTTCTTAGAGAGTGGATGCAGTAATCATATGATAGGGAATAAGGAATGTTTTGCTAGTCTTGATGATTCTGTAAAATCAAAAGTGAAATTAAGAAATGATATCACAATAGATGTCATGGGTAAAGGTGTAATAAATGTTTTGGCAAAAAATGGTGAAAGAAGGTTTATACTTGATGTTTATTTTGTACTTGGACTAAAGCATAATCTTATAAGTGTTGGACAGTTAGTATAGAAAGGTTACAAAGTATCATTTATGGATAATGTTTGCACAATACTGGGCAAGTTTCCAAGTGACAGGTTGATAGAAAAAGTGGAGATGACCATGAATCGGATGTTCCCTCTTCATATTCAGTGCATTCAAGGAGAAGAGGAAGCCCACTTCAAAACCATGCATCTAGATCAATCATGACTATGGCACTTAAAGTATGGACATTTATATTTTGGAGGTTTGAATTTGTTATAGAAGAAAAATATGGTGAAGGGATTACCACCAATAGAATAACTAGGAAGTTCATGTAATAGTTGTATTCTGGCAAAACAACATAGAGATAGCTTTCCAGTAGGAGCTTCATATAGAGCTAAGGTAATATTGGAGTTAGTCCATAGTGATTTATGTGGACCAATGCAAATTACATCACTTGGAGGTAGTACTTATTTTCTAACCTTCATTGATGAATTTAGCAGAAAGACTTGGTTATACTTTCACAAAAATAAGTCTGAAGCCTTTGAAAAGTTTAAAGAATTCAAGGCTATGGTTGAAAAGTAGAGTGGCCATTATATCAAGGTCCTTAGATCAGATAGAGGAGGTGAATATATGTCTAATGAATTTCAAGATATTTGCAAATATCATGGCATCAAAAGGCAATTGACTACAAGGTACACACCACATTAGAATGGTGTAGCAGAAAGAAAGAATAAAACAATCATGGAGATGGCTAGAAGCATGTTGAAAGCCAAACACTTGTCAAATGAATATTGGGTAGAAGCAGTAGCATGTGCAGTATATATTATGAATAGAAGCCTGACAAAGAGTGTCAGAGATCGAATTCCATAAGAAGCGTGGAGTGGTAAGAAGTATTTTGTACATCATTTCAAAAAATTTGGTTCTATAGCATATTCTCTTATACCTTCTAAATTAAGAAGAAAACTTGATGATAGATGTGAGAAATGCATTTTTATTGGCTATCGTGAAGAATCAAAGGCTTATAACTTGTATAACCCTATTTCAAAGCAAGTGATTATTAGCAGAGATGTTGAATTTAAGGAAGACGAAGCATGGGCTGGTAGCACCATCACAATTGGAGAACCAATTCCACAGAATGAAGAAGAATCTGAAAAACAAAATTTGCAAGGAGATCAATCCTCTCCATAAGCAAGAACAAGCACTCCAATAAGAACACCTAGGAGGTATGAACAAGGTGAATCATCTGGACATGCATGTCACCCTACTCCAAATTCACAAGTGATGAATCAGATCCAACTCTTCCTACTTTAAGATCAAGATTTAAAGGTAAAAAAATAAGAAATTTGAATGAGATTTATAATCAAGAAGAAGAGAAACTAGATTTGGTTTCAAATTTTTCTCTTTTCACTCATGATCCTATGTATTATGTAGAAGTAGTTAATGAGGAACATTGGATAAAAGCAATGGATGAAGAGTTGAATGCTATTGAGAGCAATCAAACATGGGATCTAACTAATTTATGTGAAGGTAGGGATTGTATTGGAGTCAAATAGGTATATAAGACTAAATTTGATGCAGATGGAAATGTTGAAAAGCACAAGGCAAGGTTAGTTGCAAAATGTTTTGCACAAGAACATGGAATTGATTATAATGAAACATTTGCTCCAGTTGCTAGACTAGATACTGTTATAATGGTTTTAGAAATAGCTGCTCAAAATAATTGTTATATATATCAAATGAATGTAAAATCAGCGTTCTTGAATGGTTTTCTAGATGAAGTGTATGTGAAATAGCCCACAGGTTATGAAATACAAGGACATGAAGAAAAAGTTTATAGAATGAAGAAGGCTCTTTATGGTCTCAAGCAAGCACCAAGAGCATGGTATAGTAGGATTGATTATTATATGATAAACAATGGATTCAGTAGAAGCAATAGTGAGCCTACTTTGTACTCAAAAATCAACAAAGAAGGTCAGATTTTGATTGTGTGTTTGTATGTTGATGATTTGATTAACACTGAAAATTTGTCTATAGACACTTTTAAATGAGCAATGAAGAAAGAATTTGAAATGACATATTTGAGATTAATGAAGTATTTTTTGAGAATAGAAGTTGTACAATCAGAGAAAAGAATTTTTATCTATCAAACTAAATATGCAAAGGATGTGTTAATGAGATTTAAGATGTTGAATTGTAAACCAGTACCTACACTAGTTTCTACAGGGACCAAATTTAGCAAAGAAGACCAAGAGTCTAATGTTGAGTCTACAACATTCAAAAGACTAGTTGGTAGTTTGATGTATCTTACAGCTACTAGACCAGATATCATGTATGGGGTCAGTTTAATCTCAAGATTCATGGAGTCACCAAAATACTCACATTGGCAAGTTGGAAAAAAGATATTGAGATATGTGGCATGAACTACTGAATATGGAATTTTATATTACACAACTAACGATTTTAATTTGATTGGTTTTACTGATAGTGATTTTGCAGGTAGCGTTGATGATAGGAAGTGCACTTTTGGACATGCCTTTTTTCTAGGCACAGGGGTGGTCACATGGGCATCCAAAAAGTAGCCTATAGTGACACTTTCATCAGCTGAAGCAAAATATGCAGCAGTCACATCAGCATCATGTCAAGCAACTTGGACGAGAATAATATTGAAAGATTTATTGCAATCACATAAGGAGTCAACACCAATCTTTTGTGACAACAAATCAACAATTGCATTATCAAAAAATCATGTGTTTCACAAGAGGAGCGAGCACATTGATACAAGATTTCACTTTATTAGAGAGTTAGTGAACAATGGATAAATCCATCTAGACTTTTGCAGATCTGAAGACCAATTGGCAGAATTATTTACAAAGGCATTAGCAAAAAGACATTTGATTATTTGAGACAAAATTTAGGTATTGTAAATGCTGAAGTTGTAAGTGGTGGAAATTAAGGAGTGTTAGAAACTCAAAATGAACTGGAATTAATTTCTCCACTCCTCATACATGCAACAATGAACAATTAGTTAGAGATCAGTCAGTTATCAAACAGTTAGTTAAACTATTAGAGAAGCAATTAACATTCAGCTAGTTAACAATCAATTTGTTTAAGCAATTAGATGATTAGTTTAGACTTAGTTAAACAATCAGTTTAGTTTCAGTTATTTTTGGATTCAAATCTATTTAAAGACGCCTTGGGCATAACATTGTAAACAAGGAAAAAAAGAAGATCAATAAAATTCTTATTTTCAAGAAATTGCAGTAGCAATTGGGTTCTGTTCTTGTCTTCTTGTTTAAGTTCTTATTTTTCTGCTCTCTTGATTTCAACAATTTGCAATTATATTTTTTTTAACTTTGCACTTAACATTGATGTTTCAGCCGACCTTCCCTTTACAGCCACGTCTTCTCTTGAGCCCCACGCATTATTCAAGCTGTTTTTTACTCCTTGAACTTTCCTTCCAACGTGGCACGTTCGTTGTCATGGCTTAAAATGTTTTTGCGTGCCCCTAAGCTGCCACGCGGATGCTTGCCTAGGTGGCATTTTAAAAACCCAACTATGCTATTACTTGCATATGCCCTTCTAACCGCGGCCTTCCACACTTCTAGCGGAACCATAAGAAGGTATCATTTGCAATTTCAATTTGATACCCATGTTTCCGCTAAACTACCTTTTGGCTGGCGCTTATGCTCTACGAAAAAAAAAATAAACTTTATTTATTCCTAGACTGCCCACGTTGCAAGGGCCTGAGGGCATAGGGATAAGTATGGTTTCCGTTCGTGTAGGCCTTTATCCCTCTTTCTGGCACCCGACTGCATGCACAAAACACTTGTTGTGTTCAACCATTGCTACCCCGTGAGTGTGTTCCAACATTTCCGTGCATTATTTCGTCAGAAGAAAGCGTATAAAGGCAGTGCAAATCCGAGCACCAACAATATTCATACTAGGCCTATTAATTTTTGAATATATCATTACTTGAAATGGAAATCGTAGTGTTTCTTTGATTAATGTGTAGTAACTTGTACAGAGTGTGTTTGCATGTTGCTAGCTGATGTAATGAGTGGCTTTGATATGTTTATATATTGACATATTTTAAATATTTTTGTTAGTAAACTTTCAAAAATTTGTGTGAAGGATGACATGAGATGTATCAAATTTAGAAACTAAGTATTGAAGTATAGTAAATAATATCGGGTTGAAACCTTATCTAAGCAAGTGTGGTTCTGTCTTAGGAAACTAAACATTATTGGAAGATGGTTGATAATAATATGTAAGAATAATAAGGATATATGAATTAAGATTTTGTTAATTAAAAGAATATGAATATAATATTAAAGTTTCTCATAGAGATTTAAAACTAATGAAATGGACAATATGTTATGTATGGTAAGGATATAAAGATTAAACATTAGAAAACAATTAATGACTAATTTTGAGTCTCTACATTGGAATATATAATGACCTTCTACTAAATTAGAATCTAAAATTTGTGTGGTTACTTTTACTTCATATATAGATGTTAGTAGATTACCAAACTATATCTGACCAATTTTTCAAATAGATTTGTACCTTGATTTGGTTACTAAATTATATAAAATATTATTTACTAATCCATTAGTAATCTTTTATGTGAATTATTTTCCATAATATTTGGAAGGTGGTTATATATTATCTATGTTGTTTTCTTACTATGTGAAATTAATCATGTATGATATTTTAGTTAATCTCAAAGCATATTTGATTTTCTATTTATAAGACACCTTATACTATAAAGGGAAAAGAATATTCCTTTTTGGAAATAAAAATATTAAGGTACCATGCGTTTCTAGTTAACTTGGGTTTGATGAATTTGATTCTGAATCCTTGATTTTTATGGTTGTTTTATTTGGTAAAACTATAAATGAATTTAAGTATTATATATATATATATATATATATATATATATATATATATATATAAATATAAAATTGAGTTTCATATAGGGTAACTATTTGGTGTTGACATTAATTATAGAATTCTTGGTTGTGTATTTGAGTATGATTTTGTGTTTAGAATCAATTTCCATAGTGATTTTAGGATGACTAGTTGATCATGATTTTATTGTAAAAGTATTTGAAAAATATATATTAAAAAAAATATAAATAAATTAAAAAAAATTAAAAAACCTTATTAAAATAGAATCATAATAAAAAAATAGAATTGTTATTATTTTATATTAATGTAGCTTCAACTATAATTATTGAACCTTGAGTAAATTCCTATTTGAATATGAATTAAAAAAACTTGTGGAAAATTATCTATATAGTGTAACACATTGATCTGAACAAAAGAGTATATTGCTTAGTAGAGCATTGTTTGTGGGATTTCATTGTTTTAGGGAGTTTTGGGTCGATTGTTAATTTTTTTGCTATTGCTATGGTTTTTTTTTCATTTCTATGATGTGAACAATCATGGTTATAACTATTATGTATGTTTTTTTTCTTTTTGTGTTTGTGTTTATATTTAGATTAATGAAAGCCCACTTTTGATAACTGGTGTGGGTACCAGCCCCATACACATCAGCGGGTGTGGCCCTCCTTTTCGTCAGAAATAACTAACCAAGATTTGTAAATTTACCCAACCAAAAGGACCCTTAGGAGAACAGGTCTCCTTTTGGATGGAAATAGCTGACAAGGAGTAAAAAAGGGACCCATTTGAAATAAGTATCATATAATTTTGATTGGATTGGTAACCCATAGAGAAAGAGCTACTACTGCATTTAGCTAGTGCAACAACAAGCTAGTTTTGGTTGGACTGAAAACCATCCTAGACTAAATTGAGGCGTAGTTGTCAAGATAACATCAGGATCCCTAGTGGACTTTTGAAATATTTTTTGAGGGATTGAGACCCAACCTAGACATAGAAGGAGTTACAGATATCAAGAAATCTTTTAGGGTCCCAAAGGACCTATTTTCCAACATAAACACAACATAAAAAGTTGCATAAACTAAGAACAAGGCCCTTCAAATTTAAATATGGTATAACAATCATTTTAGACTAGAGAAGCGTAAGGTCGAGGTCTATAAAACTATTAGTAACAATCACTTTTGATTGGTGCAACACCTAGTCAATTTTACCTAGACCAAGAACTAGGTTGGAAAGAAGAAGTTAGAGGCCACGTTCTCAAAGGGATTAGAATGACTAACAAGGTCAAAAAAATTCATTAGATTATTTTGCCTAGATCAGATTCTAGTGTGGACACAACTAGATGTCTAGGTCTCAAGAGATAACTAATGAAATAACCTTTCAGTATCACTAATAGGATTAGATTCTAACATAACACTATAAATATAGAATTAGCAGAGTAAACAATGGGAACCAAATAGCTCCCTGAGTGAGCCAAAAAGATCCATCCCATGTGGCACCACATAACCCAATGGATAAAAAACTTCCAAGGAAAATCTAACCAAAAATCCAACAAAGAACACCCAAAAGTGGTAGTCAACTTAAAATTTTGAAATTTGAAAAGATAGCTAACTAAAAATGTAGCCCAATGATTATCCCCCTTTAGCATCCCCCCTAACCAAACAGTCTAAGTTTGAGTCAAAACAACTACTAGTTCACAAGTGCAATAGCCCCAGAAAAACATAGTTCATGTTTTACGCACACCATCGACCATGTCTTTGGGTGGATTGGTCAAACCAATCAAATCTCTACAGACACTAGCCTTCCATCCAAGATAATACATTAAAGATATATTATCTAAGAAAGGCCCAAGTCAAGTTAGAAATCACTTTGACAATCTAAATTGAAGCCAATTTCCCCTTTCTAAAACTAAATATAAAGCATAAACTTCTGATTCAAAACCTATCTCTTTATCTAACAGATTATTCCAGAGCTTAGAACTTCTTTCTTGAAAATCATTCCCTGAATTAATATCTAATGGGATACAAAATCGACTAATGGGGAATAGATCACCTTCGCTACTCTCAATTTACCCGATGCAAAAGAGTACAAAAAGGAAAAAACATGAAATTAAACCTTAATCCATTTTTGGATGATATTTCCACCTAAGGAGATCTCTTAACGATCAATAGGAGCAAGCCAAAACCACAAAGACAAACATCTATTTCCATACAAAGGCTCCAAAGGCAAACACCTCACTAGGGAAACTATTCCTCCCTATTAGCCACTCAAGCCAAATCCATAAGCACCAATTGTGTTGTCTTTCCAAGCCCCCCATAATATCATAAATTTGAAGGGGAGGCCTTCATGAGTGTAAGATATAGGGTGACCCACCCTCCCCCAGACCATTCTTCCAAAGTAAAAATATTTCAAATCAAGCCACAAGAGAGCAAATTGGTGAAAAAATATATTGTTCCTTCCCTTCAGACACTAAAACTTCACTCCTAAATAATGGAAAAATCCCAACAGGAACCATTCCAACCATGAATATATTCTTTCGGGAAACAACCACAACTTTAGTCATACAGGGATAAAGACTTCTTTAGTTAATGGAGCTGTGATTCTGGAAGCTAGCTAGTCTCCTTGTTAATAGATCCCAACACCGATTCACCATCCATAAGCCCATAAAATTCTCCAAAGAAATTTCTTCTTATGAAGATAAATTAGGCTTTCTCATCAGTCAAAAAGTGTCCAAACCCCTCAAAATTTACAACAAAGACATCTTCAATCATATCCCTCCCCTCCGGGTCTAGATCTTCTTCATTGTCAATTACCTCTTCCTAGATTAGGTTGAGTTGAACCCCTCCATGAAGTTTTTTGAATAAAACTTTCCCACTTAGTGTAATGACTCCTCCTGAGTCATGCTCCACGATTTTATGTTTATGTTGTGTGTATGATAATCCTATTAATTGCTTGGGTGAGACATTCATAAACTATGCATATGTATGTTAATGTTAAGGGTGTAACAACTAATATTGATTATGTATTCAATTTGTTAAGAGCCATTTCTCCATCACTTCACTAAGAATGATAAATTATCTGGTGGATATTCCACATATTATTTCTCTTTGTTATTGATAAATGAATTTGTTTAGAAATTTTGCATGGTAATCTATGTCTAAATAAATAGTTACAATAAGGGAATAGTTGATCCATCCACTATAATATAATTAAAGACACCATTATAATAATTAATTTCTATAATATCCCCATGTGGATGTTTTATATATTATATGATTTTTACATAAATTATGGACAATTATTTTATGATGATTTAATTAATGCTCTTTCCTAGATGTGTATTGAATGTTTTCTCTATGGTGGTCTATCTATGTGACTTCCAATGTGTAAGATGCATATTTTATCTATTGTTTTTTGTTGTGTGGTTTATCCTGTGAGAGATGGACTTTTACTCTATGTTGTTTGATTTATACAATTTTCATGTGTGTGATGGATGTTTTATTTTATTATAAATATTTCCCATATGTGATGAACGCTTTATTTATATAATTTAAATTATTTAAATCACGCATGTGTGATGGATATTTCCTTTTGTCATTTTAATTTTCCATGTGGTTTGGATGTTTTGCTGAAATATATACATTTATGTGATTATTATTATTTGAGATATATTATTTTATCCTTTTATACCTCTTTCATGTGTGAAATAATAAAATTAAAATTTATCTCCCAAATATTAGGTCCACCTGCAATGGATGATTGTTCTATTATTATTATTATTATTATTATTATTATTATTATTATTATTATTATTATTATTATTATTATTATTATTATTATTATTATTATTATTATTATTATTATATTATTATTATTATTATTATTATTATTATTATTGAAGATGCATATATATTTATGTTATTATTAACATATTGTTGGCTAGATTTGGCCCACATAAGATATTTTTCTTACAGATGGTTTGAGCATATGAGGAAATGTATAGATGGAATGAGTGGTCAAAAGATCACGTGTAGCTTACAAAGCCTTCAAAATGCATTAAGTACACATAAAGCGCAGTTTGTCAAATTTCGAGGAAGCAGGTTCTCATGGTGATCAATGTAGGAAAGTTCATGGAACAAGCTTGTATATGCCTCCACAGATCATCAGTGTTTTCAAGGATTAGGCAAAAGATCATATCTCAAGCTTTGAAAAGCTAGACCATGATTAGGATGTCATGCAAAAATGTGTGGAGAAAGTTGGTTGTGTACTTAATAAGTTCACATGGAGAGCTGCATAGGCCAAAAGATTACATGGACATGAAATCACTCATGCTAAGATCATTCTCTTCAAATTTTGTGTCTTGATGACTTCTCTATCTCGAGATATAAGCCTTCAATGTTGAACTTGTAGACTAAGAGGTGTGCACGAACGTCAAGATCAAACTTGTAAATTAACCATTTTGGGTTCAAAGTGTGATAGTCTTGTAGATGTTAATGGTGGTCACATAGATGCCAAATGATAGACACAAGGATGTTAAATTTAATCCACAAAAAATAGGCATTGGGTTTTAAAAATCCTAAGATGTTCACATAGACATTGAAAAGTTCACACATACATCAAATGATGCTCGCAAAGATGTTAAAATTAGGCCTCATGAAATATCCATTTACATTCAAATAGAGGTAGATCAATAGTTCATGTCTAATCATAAATTTCTATCTAATAATGTGAGATAACTTGACAGACTGCTGGGTTCTAGGATGATCTATGGTACATATTCTCTCATACATCTTGATGCAATGGTGCAAGTGAAATTCAACGAGTTAGAGGATCTAGATTAAAGGCATGCCTTCATTCATACCAAGAAAATGTAATGATTTTAAATTGGTCAAGGGTTCAAAAGGCTTAAATTATCATCAAAAACCAATGAATGAAGTTGAGCCCAAGAACTTTTTCATTGGAGGTTGAAGAAGTAGTTTTTGACCTAAGCACAATAAATACAAAGGAACTATGATAGAATAGGATCCATATTAGAAAAGAGGATGACATGAAGGAAGACATGTTGGATAGAGGATCTTGCCACTCTAAATATGTCAAATACATAAATTCAAGATCAAATGTGATTTGGATAACCAAGAGCAGATCTTGCAAAGCCATTGAGGACCATTAAAGCTCTATAAAGCTTTTGAGAACTTTTAAATATAGGTTGGACATCTCATGATCAAATCCCAAGCTTGTATATCTTTGATGATATCATGAATATATGAAAACCAATAGGGAGATTGGTTTTCACCCATAATAGATCTATATTTGGGATTTAGAACTAATGATAGTATGGTGTCTATATAAGATATGTAAAAGGAACATCAAGAAGTGAGCTTAAGTTACTATTTAATGATGTGGAGAGTACCATGTATAGATTGAGAAAGATATTTAATGACATTAATGCTAAGGAGCTTGAGAAGGATTATCGTGATGGATATTTCTTACTACAACTATGCCTTGACTTTCACATTCTCCATCACACCAAAAGGGATACAATTACAAAAATGTGGTGGATATATTGAGAAGGATGGTAGTGGAGGTTGTTCCAAGTGTAATTGGCATCATTAATGACCCCTTTATTACCAAATTTTTTCTATATTACCTTCTTTCTCGATATAAATCCTAGCTTTAGACTCTTGATTTGCATCCCTTGGCTAGGTATA
This sequence comes from Torreya grandis, assembly GCA_037957365.1. NCBI lineage: Eukaryota > Viridiplantae > Streptophyta > Pinopsida > Cupressales > Taxaceae > Torreya > Torreya grandis. The sequence goes on along the minus strand of JARHVA010005963.1, from coordinate 470,778 downwards.
AGAAACCTATGCTAAAATCACTTTGTAAAACTCTTTTGAAGAAATATAAGACAATTTTAGATTCTAGTTTAAGTGTAAGTGCACCTTAACGAATTTTGATTTGAAGAATGTATGTTGTTGACTCATCATCTATAGGTCCATCACGTTCCTTGCTTTAGAACTATTAGTTTTTATATAGGTTGTATGCACTGTTATCCAGTGAGGGTTCTCTTTTAGTGTCATAAGTCCATTGATTCTTACTTATACCTATCTCTTTACATCTTTCAAATTCCAAGACTCTTTCAACCTTCATACAAAATACTCATGTTTGGAACCCTTTCATAGAGTTTGATCAATAGGTGTCTCTATTGGATTCATTAGTATTCATGGATGTGTTCAAGTTGAGAGTGGATCATTGAACGCTCGATGCATCACAAAACTGAAAATAGGTTTTCATTCTTACATTTTCTCCCCTTTTCATTCCAATAGATTAATTTTTAAGAAGAGAGATCCAAATTTTCATATTAGAGGAACTAGCCTCATTAAAAATCCTAGAGGTCTGACCCTATCATATGTATACCATAACCTAGGGTTAGTCCCATGTTGGATTAGATTTATGTAAGAGGACTTGAACAATCTCCTTACTCAAATAGGGTGTAATCTAGACCCCTAATAGTTTGGACACACTAGGTGGGACATGAAATAAATTATCTTTGGCATAGCTGAAGTTTGAAGCCAAGGAGAGGTATTTGTAAAGAAAGACATCTACCATCATCCAAAGCTGAAGATTCCTAGAGTGGAGAGTTTATAGCATCATCTAGACAACACCTCTCATGCAAAATTTTACAAGAAGGTCAGCATGGTATTCCATTTCAGTTCAGTTAACTACCTTCTCCTTCATATAAAATATTAAGATTCAGTAGGAAAAATCCTTATCCTCAAAATAAATATTTATCTCTAGGCCACCCCATTATTCTAAGCAATCTGACCCCCACTATGCAAATGCCAAGGCCTCGAATGAAAGATTTTATATCCTTCAATGGTGGTATCCCTCTTAACCTTTAGTAGTATGATGATATCCCTGCTTCCTTCTTAAATAGTCTATTATACTTTATAGGAAAAAAATCCACTAACCCTATACATCACATAGCTAGTATTGAAAACCCTTATTTAGTATATAATATTACACAAGAATTGATATCTGTGAGGCTACTAGCCATGTCCTTGAAAGGCAAATACATGTAATGGTATAGAGGTCTAGCTCCTACCTCAATTAATAATTGGGATGAGTTTTGTGAGTGCCAATGTAAACATATTGAAGATAGATGTGACCATGTATCACATGTTGAACAACTCACTTAATTCAAGCAAACATCTCTAGAATCTATGGTTGATTTCAACTATAGATTCCAAAGGACCTAGGATAGGATCCATGTCATCATCAATCCCTAACCCAATTATGCATTCCTTTATTATTTGAGATTATTGTATTTAGAAATTGTAGTCATGATCCAATCAATGGGTGGGACGGCTTTGCCTAGGGCTTATGAAATAGTTATAAGGGCAAAACATTATTTGATACAAGCAAGGAAACTTATACTAAGACCTCTCATGCCAATTTTCCCTTATCTTTATCCATCCCCACCTAGCATGTCTTCATTTCCCACTTCAAATAATCAAGCCCAACCTGATGATAGTCAAGTGGATAAATTTGCAAAGATTGAGAGCTTGTTGAAAGTAAAAAATAATAAGCTAGTGGCTCTAGAGAGATAACAATAGACTTCTTATAGGCCATACCAACATCCCTTCGAATCCCAATACCATTCTTAACCCTAAAATAAACCCCCTTATCCATAAAATGAACAAGCCCAAGGCTAAATCACTCAAGGTAGATCCTATAGTAAATATAATACTACAACTACTTATAGCTCAAGAGCCTTGATCCTCACACAAAATAACCTTTCACAAGAGGGTCAATGACAATGAAAAGGGAAATTCATTAAGATGGTAATGGCTAAAAGTGGAGAAATGCACTAGTATCCTAGTTGGTAGCATGTTCCTTCATTCTAAGGGTTTGAAAAAATGCCTCCTTCATGACAAGGCCCTCAAATGAAACAAAATAATATTCCCTCCATGACACTATTAAAAGATCAGATTCAATAGCAAGAGGGGGTGGGTAAGTCACCATCTAAAACCATGTGCATAAACATTCAAAAAAGGGAGCATATATTTGAGCATGTGGAAGTAAACATGGGGTTGACTACATAAGGGGTAGATGAACCATTTATAGCCAATACAAGAGCCAAGAGAAGAATACTAGACAAAACTTTTGGTCTACCTAAGGCTTTCTCAACACTTCCACAAGCTATTTAGTAACGTACTACTTCAAATATAATTGTTAGAGCTCCTGCAACTCAACAAATACTTCAACATCATGGATAGTATTAGAAGTCTCCTCTTGTTCCTCATGTCACTCAAGCCACAAGTGACACTTTTACTTCCAAGGTATAGTGAAAAGGTACTACCATCCTTTTCAATATTATCAATCATATAAAAAAGGCTAATGTCACTACGTCTATTTATGATGCTCTATTCGTTCTAGAATAGAAATAAGTTATTTAGCAAGATCTCTCCAAGCCTTCTCATGTGGATAGGATAGTTGATGTGGTGAACACTATTTTACAAATAGTATTCAACCTAGCTAAACCCAAGTCCCTAGTCAAGCTCCTAGTCAAGGTCAAGCTCATGGTGTTGTTCATTCCCCTATGGTTGTCAAACCCCCTCCTTTATATTTCTCGGTCATCTTAGGGAAATTTTTAGTACACAATTATATGATAGATTTAGGTACTTCAACCATAGTTATGCCTAAATATATAATAGATAAACTTGAGATTCAATATATTTTGAATGAAAAAGGTGTTCTCCAATTGGATGGTCCCCCAATAAAATAGTAAGTATTGTGAAAGACCTTAAGATCATATTAGAAGCTTACCCAAATTGTGTCATCCCTCAAGATGTAATGATTGTAGGACTACACCCATATTTTTCCCTATGCCTATCTAAGGACATTACTACAAATATTGGAGGTTATTTGTACTATCACTAAGCATACATTGTTTTTAGAACTAGATATGTGCCTAAGGTTATTGTTAGCTTAGAACCCATCTGTAGGTTCCATTTAGATCCCTATATGCCTAACCTTACAAATGTCAAGTATACCATATTTGAAGAGGATGAAAATGTTAGTTAACTGTTGGGTGAATATTTTGTCAGCCACCTAACTGGCGTTCAAAATAGTTCCTATCACCACAACATGCAAAGATTGGTCATCCAGGTGTGCAGCTTTACTACATCACAAGGGGACAAATCCCTCCTCTCATCAAGGGGAGGTTCCCTATTAAATATGCAGAGGCTATATATTATATAAATATATAGAAAGTAAGACACAAGGGTTGGATGAACCATCCATCTCTCTTTTTTCAGAGATGATGCTGATAAACAAGGAATAAATCATAGGTGATGGAGAAGGTGCTTCTCTTCTTTCAAAAGCAACTTTCAGTTAAGAGCCAGATTCCTTCCTAAATAGTAGAAATCCTGGTGTAATGTCAAAAGGCACATCTCTTATTTTAGAAGTGTTCTTTAGTAGGTAGTAGGAATCTTTAAAGTAGCAAGTAACTAATAATAGTGGTGCTAAATGACCAGCAACCCAAGAGAGAGAAACAAAGAAAATTGGGGCACCACGTTGTCCCAAGGCTCTTTACACAGGAATGGAAAATGCAAACACATTGAAGGTACTTATGGGGGCACAACATCATCCCATAGTTGGCCTTCAGTACACCTTCCAGATCACCTCCACTAATTCTGCTTGTTAAATCAAATGGACAAGATAGATTCTAGGAAATAGACATACGAACAATCTCCTAAGATAGCAGAAGCTATAACAGCACAAAGTCTATAAGTAACTTGTTTTCTCATTCAGATAAAATAATATGAATTTACTATCTGAGATCAAAGTCTTAGTAATGCCTTTCAATTTGGGTAGAGTTTTTCTTCTGATAATAAAAAAGGTCCCATTCAAATGATACAAGAGATTACATTATATAGAGCCCTGAGGGAGGCTTGGCACTTTTTCCCATGGAGTGACCCATTCAGCACATCCAATGCCTTGGATGCATTATAGTCTTGTCAAGTAGTGCCATGCTAGAGTAGGGTGACTTCCTTGACTATGGTGTTTTGATTAATCTATAGTGCCTCCTCCCAAGCCTGAATCTCTCATTCCATCACCTGATTATCTATACAACTGTCTATTATGCCTTTATCTCATAGGGGACAAATAGATGACACTTTTAATGTTCACATGCCGTAAATATCTACCCAGTGAACTATTCCATCTACTTGAAATAACTCCAACCAAGTTTCCCTCTTTGTCTCTTCCTCCTCTTGATCCTGGCATTAGGCTTTTTTGAATGTGTTTGGGTCTGTGCTTTAAGACTGCTAAACTTAACAGACACTTCATTGAGACAAATTTGATATTTGTAGGCCCATCATTTTTCCAAGAAACTTCCTCATGTCTTTCTCACTTGCCATGGTCACTTTTTGCTCGTGACATAGGTGAGGACATGTCGAGGGATCTACAACTTCAAGATTGGCTTATTGAAATAAGCTTTGAAATTAATTAGCGGCTGAGGGGGGCGTGAACGCAGACACGTGGCAGCTTCTACAAGCCTCTAAGGCTCAAACCTTTCCCAAAGGGAACTTGCCCATTAGGGTCTTCTTAGTGGCATTCAGCTTTGATTATTTGGTGGGATATCATCCCTTTTGTTTCCTTTGACACGTGGTGCCTTCCACTTTTTGAACAAGTGCCATGCAACATCTTCTACAGGGATAGGTGAGGACATGTGGCATCTTCCACTATTGACACTTGGCAGCATCCATCTCTTTGGTCCTTTGCGACATCATAAAAATGTTTAAGACTCAGTCAGGCTATCTTAGACTATGACACTTGTCGGTCTCCACCTATCTCTGTAAGGGACAGGTGGTGCGGTCTGAATATACTTATTAGTCACATAGATGCAGATACTTGGCATGTTCTGCTTACTTCTGAGACATAACTGGGGCCTTCCATGGTCTTTAATGAACACAAAAAGTAAAAGAAAGAATCCATAGATAGTGACACTTGTTAGCTTCCACCAATATTTAGAGGGGACACGTCACCACTTCTGGTACTCTTAGATGAATACATTGTGGCCTTCCATAGTTTCCACTTGTCACCATCCAGAGGATTTTAAGAAACTTATCAAAACAAGCTCTGTAGCTTAAAAATAGGCTAGAGACATGGACACTGACACTTGTTGTGCTCTACGAAACTTCAATGGAACACATGGCAGCTTTTTCAGACTTTTTTCTAAACTCGTTGATTGAACCTGTAGATTGAACCAATTTCTCACTGCCTCTTTCTTTGACTGAGGCCGCATTTGAATTGTTTGAACCTTTGAACCTATTGAACCTATCTCAAAAGTGTCCAAGTGTGAGAAACTAGTCCATTCTGATTAAACTCACTCGTAAAAGCCTTTGAACCCATTGAACCTACTAATCCCTTTACCAAAAAGTTTGAGAAAATGATGAAATTGAATGTTTCAAAACAAATTTTTATAAAGCGGAAAAACAATTTTGGCCATGCAGGACCAAAATAGCCCTATGTTGTCTGAAAAATGAGGAATCACTTTTCAAGGACAATAGCTAGCTCCTATTGGGGAACTTCCTTTAGATGACAACTTAGAATAGCTGAGGGGAGTAGAAACTAGAATCTCTAGTGCCTTGAAGTGTGCCATTGGGCTACAGAGTCATGCTATCCAAAAAGAAAGGCTCCAAAAAATGAAAACAAAATGAACAAAATAGAACAATAAACTATACAAATATACATATGTACAAATGAACTTATCTCATTTTGAAGTGCTTCAAATGCCAACCATTGTGAGACAATGATAATGGCATCCCGTCTTGATAAACCAGTAAGAAACCATTTTGTCCCCAGAATCGGTGATGAGTGAATGGAACTCTCCACCAGGAAACCACTTTCCTATGTCTTCCCCTATGTTTTCTCTTCTTCTTGCCCCAAAGCAAGACTTGACTTTTGGTCCAAAAACAATGAATCTTTGCTCTCCTAGCAAAGAGTTCCTTTTCATGATTTTGGTGGGTAGTAGCATGACCTAGTACCATAATTTGTTGTTTTGATAGCTCAGCCTAGCACATGTCTTAATTGTCCACCTCAGATATCTCAGATTCTTCTTCATTTGGAGGGGAGGGTTCTTTTTCACTTATGCTACACTCCACCAATTATTTTTTTATTTTATCCCTCCCTGAAGACTCAAACAAGATTTGGGCTATAGGGGCCACTATTTGGGTCTCGACACATTTGACATGATCAATTATGTCAAATGGCTAGATTGGACTAGGCATAGGGGATGGGAGCTCTTCCTTTTAGTTTATGGGATGGGTGGGAGGATTGATCTGTGAAGTTGAAGTAGAAGGTGCAGAGATGTTTGCAATACTTACTTTCTTAACAATCACTGGGTCCTTCAGCTGAATAGGCAAGAGTGGCCCCACGCATATCAATCAAAATTAGAGTTTGAGGTCGATCCTCTCTTTCTCCTTTATCATCTTGTTGAGTTGACTGATTCTGGGACTAGGTGACCACATCATATGATCCCTCAGATGCTTCACCTTTTCTTCTGAGTTCATCCTGGTAATCCAAGAAACTGATGTGGGAGTCGCCAGCTGACTCTTCTTGATCCTCTGTGAAGAGACCAACATAATTTTCCTGATTAAATTCAGGTTGGAAAGAGAAATCATGCTTTGTTTCCAAATACCTAACTACTGAGTTGGTTGGAGGTGCTTCAATGGTAAGGTTCCTCTATGGGGGAGGAAGATGATTGAGTTGCCCTTGATGTGCCTGATTAGGGAATGTCCTCCTTGGTACATCTCTACATGAAGGATCAGATGGCATCCCTTGTGCCATTTATCTTCTGAAGGCCAACACTTCATTTGCTAGCTTCTGCACCATTGGATTAGTGGTGGCTGTAGGTGAGTTATCAGAAGATGAGGAAGGTATGCCTCTATTTGAATCCCTTCTTATCTTTCCAGCCAAGATAAGGTCATCTTCTAACTCAGTGGCTAAGTCTTGAGCAACTTTGAGAACTATGCAACCAACACGTCTTAGTAGAAACCTCACTTCAAGCAGCTGTGAGTTTATGAAGAAACATTTGAGGTTCTTGGGTGTGGACTGAGAAACTACGAGAATCCTATTTCTTAGCTTGTCAAAGTTTGCAATAAAATCCCTTATGGGCTCATGAGGTTCCTTCTTCATCTGTGTAAGTTGGACTAGAAAAGCATGACCATCTTCTGCAAGTTTGAACCTTGCTTCAAACTTGGCTCTGATAGTGTCCCATCTAGTCACTGATCCAATCTGCAAATGGTAAAACTAGTCTGCAGTAGCACCTTGTAGTGTCTCCATGAAAAGCCTGACTGCCACGTCTTCAAATTTCACCCCTATCACACCATAGGCTATGGTGAAGGCTGCAATGTGTTCGTCAGGGAGGACTCTTCCATTACTAAAGAATTTGGGGAAATTCTTCCTTGAATTGAGTGGTAGCTCATGCAGGGGTGGAGTTAGATTAAGTGGGCCAAATGAGTTACCCCAGGGGCCTCAAACTGCCATGATCAGATTATGAAAAATAGGGATAACACATCTGAGTGGAGTTATTAGATTCTAGGACAAAAATGGAAAAGAAATTGGCCCTACTTCAGCTTAAATCTTGAGGCTTCAAACTACGCTTTCTTTCCCAATAGCTCTAGTTTTGCAGACCATATAATATAACAAAGATGGAGGGAGATGGTAAGGCTATAATGATACTAGGTGAGACCTTGGTGGGAGTCACCAAAATCTATAATGGATAAGGGTAGAGATTGCTTGTTCAAGTCCCTAGTGGAGTCAACAAAAACTATTGGGTGAATATTTTGTCGACTAGCTTACTCACATTCAAAATAGTTCCTATCACCACAACATAGAAAGATTGGTCATCCAGGTGTGCAACTTCACTACATCACAAGGGGAAAAATCCCTCTTCTCATCAAGGGGAGGTTCTCTATTAAATATGCATAAGATATATAATATATAAATATGTAAAAAGTAAGACACAGGGGTGGGATGAACCATCTATCTCTGTTTTTTTAGAGATGATGCTGATAAATAAGGATGAAATCTTGGGTGATGGGGAAGGTGCTTCTCTTCTTTCAGAAGCAACTTTCAGCCAAGACCCAGATTCCTTCCTAAATAGTAAAAATCCTGGTGCAATGTCACAAGGCACTTCTCTTCTTTCAAAAGTGTTCTTCAGTAAGCAACAAGAATCTTTCAAGTATCAAGTAACTGGTAATAGGGGTGTTGAATGACCAGTAACTTGAGAGAGAGAAATGAATAAAAATGGGGGCACCACATCATCCCAAAGCTCTTTACATAGGAAAGGAAAATGCAAACACACTAAAGGTACTTGTGGGGGCACAACATCATCCCATAGTTGGCCTTCAAGACACCTTCTTGATCACCTCCACTAATTCTGCTTGTTAAATCAAATGGATAAGAAAACTTCTAGGAAATAGACATACGAACAATCTCCTAAGATAGCACAAGCTATAATAGAACAAAGTCTGCAAGTAACTTGTCTTCTCATTTAGATAAAATAATATGAATTACAATCGGAGCTCAAAGTCTCAATAATGCCTTTCAATTTGGGCAGAGTTTTGCTTCTAATAATCGAAAAGGTCCCCTTCAAATGATACAAGAGATTACATTATATAGAGGCCTAAGGGAGGCTTGGCACTTTGTCCCATTGAGTGACCCATTAAGTGCATTTAATGCTTTGGATGCATTCTAGTCTTGTCAGGAAGGGCCTTGCTGGAGCAGGGTAGTTGCCCTGACTGTGGCATTTCAATTCAGCTCTAGTGCTTCCTCCCAACCCTGAATCGTTCATTCCATCACCTACTTAGCCGTGTAACTATCTATTAGGCCTTTATCTCATAGGAGACAAATAGATGGTGCTTTTAATGTTTGTAGGCCCCAAATATCTACCCAGTGAACTACTCCATCTACTGGAAATAACTCACGTTGAGTTTCCCTCTTTCTCTCTTCCTCCTCTTGATCCTGGCCTTAAGATTTCTTGAATGCATTTAGATCCATGCCTTAAGTCTGCTAAAATCAACAAACACTTCATTGAGACAAATTTGACATTTACAGGCCCATCATTTTTCCCAGCAACTTCCTCATGTCTTTCTTGCTTGCCATGGTTGCTTTTTGCTTATGCCATGGGTGAGAACATGTGGAGGGATATGTAGATTCAAGATTGGCTTATCAAAATAAGCTTTGAAATTAATTAGCAGCTGAGGGGGTGTGAATGTAGACACGTGATAGCTTTTGGAACCCTCTGAGGCTCAAACTTTTCTTGAAGGGAACTTGCCCTTCAAGGTCTTCTCAATGGCCTTCAGCTTTGATTCTTTGATGGGCTATCATCCCCTTCATTTCCTTTGACACATGGTGCCTTCCACTTTTTGAACAAGTGCCACACGACCTCTTCCATTGGGAAGGGTGAGGACATGTGGCATCTTCCGCTATTGACACTTGGTAGCATTTGTCTCCTAAGTCCTTTATGACATCATAAAAATGTTTAGGGCTCAATCAGGCTCTCACGGATGATGACACTTGTCAGCCTCCACTGATCTCTACAAGGGACATGTGGCACAGTCTGAAGACACTTGTTAGTCACATGGATGCAAACACATGGCACATTTTCCTTACTTATGAGACTTACTCAGGGCCCACCATGGTCTTTAATTAAAACAAAAAGTAGAAGAAAGAAGCCACAGTAATGACACTTGTCAGCTTTTGCCGAGCTTTAGAGGGGACACGTGGTTGCTTTGCTACTCTTAGATGAATACATTGGGGCCTTCCATAGTTTCCACTTATCACCATCCATGGGATTCTAAGAAGCTTATCGAAAGAAGCTTTCCAGCTTATGAAAAGGCTGGAGACACGGACATTGACACTTGTCACCCTCCGTGAAACTTCAATGGGACACATGGTGGCTTCTACAAAAGTTTTCTTGAACCCATGGATTGAACCTATAGATTGAACCAACTGCTAGCTGCTTCTTTCTTTGACTGAGGCCACCTTTGAATTGCTTGAACCTTTGAACCTATTGAACGTATCCAAAAAGTGTCTAAGTGTGTGAAACTAGTCCCTTTTGATTGAACTTGCCCATAGAAGCCTTTGAAGCCGTTGAACTTGCTAATCCCTTTAACAAAAAGTTTGAGAAAATGACAAAATTGAATGTTTCAGAACAAATTTTTGGAAAGGGGAAAAGCAATTTTGGCCATGTAGGACCAAAATAGCCCTATGTTGTTTGAAAAATGAGGAATCAATTTTCAGGGACAAGTATACCATATTTGAAGAGGATGAAAATGTTAGTGAACAAGAGCTTCATGATCATTTTGAAGGCATTTTAGACATGTACTTGGATGAATGGGCAGATGGTAATCATGGATTCGATCCCTATATTAATGTTGAAGGAACATACTTTGGGGTGTATTATATGCATTAGGAGGGTCTCGATATACCTTATCTAACCAACATAATTCAAGAGAAAGATGGTCTATAGAGTTTATTCTTTGATGTCTTAAGGTTAAAAATTGGTAGTGGAGCTAGAGTCATACTGGTTCTACCATCAGATCAGAAGTACTATTTAGCCACAATATTTCAATTTAATTCCGTTTTGGACACAACTAAATATAAATATCTATTGCATGGTTTTCAAGAGGTAAGAATAATATGTGTCAAAATTTTATAATTCAAAGGTGATATTGAGTTGGTTTTAAAACAAGTAATATGCATAAGTGTAATCAATAACCATCATTTGAAGCTTACAAGTACCACATATGGGATATCATGGAGGATTTATTTGCATTCAATATAAAATACATAACAAGAGAGGTAAACCATCAAGTAGATAGGCTTGCATCCATTTGGGATTAATATCAAGAAGTAGAGGGAGTCAAAGGTAACCAGATTCAAGACAAGATCAAGGTCATATGTAGGCTAGTTGTACTTGATAATGAGGTTAGTTGGTAGGTGTTTGATATTGATGACTATATTATATGTTTTCTAATGTAGGAGGAAAAATTCTACCATAAGAATAAAAATAAATTCCATCACTAGTATGATGATCAGATAGTCCAGTTGAGATCTAACAAGTTACCTAAAGGGTTGTAACATTAGAATGTACATTTAATGAAGATTACCAAGTGAGTAAAGGCAAGGCATATATATTATCTAAGGAGGAGGATTATGAAAATATAGAGATCTTCAAGGACAAATTGTTAAAGTTAGATAAGATCAACATGATAGATGAGAGAGCTGCATTTGTTTCCTTACGTCAAGAATTATCTAACATGTTTGCATGGGAATACAAAGATTTAAAGGGTTTTGATCCTAAACTTACATAAAATACCATTGAACTAGAGAGAAATGAAAAACTAGATAGGAAAAAACAAAGGCCTATCAACGAAAAGGTGGGTGACCTGATGTGAAGGGATATATTTAAGTTGATTAAATGAAAAATCATATTTTCCATTAAATATTCATCATGGATGGAAAACCTTGTGTTAGTGAGGAAGAAAAATGGAAAAATATGTCTATGTGTTGACTTTAGGGACCACAATACAGTGTCCCTAAAAAACAATTATCCATTGACCTCAATGGCTCAGATTCTTCAAATGGTGGGAACCTCCCTGAGGGTTTCCTTGCTTGATGGCTATTATAGTAATACTCAAGTTAGCGTCAAAGAAGTAGATAGAAATAAGACTACCTTCACCTGAAAGTAGGGCACTTATAAATATATAAAAATTCCCTTTGGACTATCTAATGCCAGAGTAAATTTCTATAGGGCAATGAATGTTAATTTTGAAGGTTTAATCAGTGACATGGTGCTCATCTACCTAGATGGCATCATCATTTTTTCAAAAGACTCATCTGATCATATTGCTCACTTGAGGTTAGTATTTGAAAGGTGCATAAAATTTTGTGTGTCATTGAATCCTAAAAATGCATATTTGGTGTTCATGATGGCATGTTATTAGGATATGTAGTGTCCAAGGATTGTCTTTCCATAGACACTGAAAGAGCTGTCTCCATATTATCCTTACCCTTACCTAAACACAAGAACGGTATGTTAATTTTTTTATGGAAGATTACTTTTATAAGAAGATTTATCCTAGCCTTTACAAAGCTAGCCAAGCCTCTTACTCACATGTTAAGAAAGGGAAAGGAGTTTACGTGGACCAAATAAGGTAGTAGGAGTTTTGAGGTCATCAAGGAAGCTATCTCTTATGCTCCCACACTTCTTAACACTAATTTTAATAAGAAATTATACTATTATTCTTTCTCTACATTGAGTGCAATCTTTGCCATGTTGATACAACACAATGAACAAGGTTTGGAAGATCTTATTGATTTTTTTAGTCACGGCTTAGAGGGGTATGAAGAGAAGTATAGTCTTTTAGAAAGACATGTGATTTTAATATGAGAATATTGATTAATTTTAGACATATGATGTCCAATAGTAAAATCATACTCATGGTAGTCTACCCAAGTTTTAAAGATATTATATTCAATAAAAAACTCAATGGGAAAAGTGTTAGATGGGTGATAAGATACATGGAGTATGATTTTGAATTCAGTGTTACAAATTTTTAAGGGCCACAGGGCTATGTGAACACCTTGTGGTAGAGGTAAAATAAGATTAATGTCAAGAATTAGTAGTCCATGACATCCAATAAGTAGTTGCAGACAACACAACTTTCAGTTGGACACATGATACAACTAGCTTTTTTGAGTCAAGCTAGTATCTTATGGGACTAGTAGAGCCAATAGAAGGCACTTCAGGTTGATAGTATACCTTATGTCCTGATAGATGGAGTACTTTTCAAGAGAGACATTGGAGGCATACTTTTGAGGTGTGTGGAATCATGCCAAATAGACAAGATGATCCAACAATTTCATGATGGTCTAGCTAGTGGGTTCTTTGTTGCTAAGAGTATAACCTTCAAGATCATTAGAGTTGGGTAATTTTGTCGCATTATGTTTAGATATGAAAAATCTTGGATTAGTAAATTCCCAAAGTGTGCAATGTTTATTAGCAAGCAGAGATGGGTTGCCTTTCCCTTACAACCTATACAAGTAGAACAATATTTCATATAATGGGTCTTAGATTTCATAATGATTATACACCCCTATTTAATTAATAGACATAAGTGGATTATTATAGATATAGAGTAATTTATAATGTGAGTTGAATCCACTACCCTCAAAGAAGCTAATGAAGATTATATATTGGTTTATTATGACAACCTTGTGCCTAGATTTGGTGTGCCTTCTATAAATATTTTTGATAATCCATTAGCCTTTAGAAAAAATAAGGTATGTGAGTGGGTTATTTGACATGTAATTTATCTCAAGGCATCCATAACTATTACCCATAGGGAAATGAAGAAGCAGAGTAAACACATAAGAACTTGTTGAGGATTATCAAAAGAACTATGGAGAATAGTTAGAGGGAGTGGCATGCTAGATTGAGGACTGCCCTATGGGTAGATAGGGTGACACCTACGAATGCTATTGGTCACTCCTCATATATTCTTGTTTATGGGAAAGAATCTAAGATTTATATATCTCTTGAATTTACTTCATTATAATTTCCATATCATCTTGAAATCTTAGAGGATGATGATATATAGGTAAGATTGAATGAGCTAAGACAGTTGGAAGAGACAAGGGACACTACTATGCACATTACATGGTCTAATCAACACTAGGTGAAGAAGTCATTTGAAAAGAGAGATGGCTTAAAGACATTCCAACAAGGTGATATAATCCTCAAATAGGATGAGGACCATACAAAACCAAGAAAACATTATATGTTTGACATTCTTTGTAGTAGACCTTATGTTATCATAGGTTTCAAAGAGAGAAATGTCTTTGAGCTTGAAAATTTAAGTGGAGAGAGTCTCCCCATCCCTATAAATGGGAGGTATCTTAAGTTGTTCTACTAGTTTTATTTCATGATCTTTGTACATATGTAGATAGGTCTATTTTTACCTCGAAGTGATCTTATACATTACTTTGTTTATTGTTTTTCTACTCCTTAGTTTGTTCATTGATGTCTTTGTCATTTTATTATTGTTTTTGTGTCTCTTTGGTTCAAAATGTTTCCAAGGGTCAATCATAATCCTTTTGTAATCAAGGCTTAATGTTTCTAGTTATCATGAGCATGCTTGATGAAGTTTTAGGTTCTATGACCAGTAGGGCGATTAACCTAGCCAAATTGCCACAAATGTTGGCCAAATTTGGCCCACATAATATCTTTTGTCTATAGATGGTTTGAATACATGATCAAACTTTTAGATGGAATGAGTAGTTTAAAGATCACATGTAGCTTTCAAATACTTTGAAACATTTTAATTAAACTTAAAGTGTGGTTTATCAAATTTTGAGGAAGCACGATCTCATGATGATCAATGTAGGAAGGATCATGAAACATGTTTGCATGTGCCTAAGGAGATCATCAGAGTTTTCAAAGATCAGACAAAAGTTCATTGCTTAAGATTTGAAAATCTATACTATCATCGGGATGTCATGAAGGAAAGAATGGAGAAAGATGGTTTTGAACATAATAAGCTCACTTGGAGAGCTTTGAAAGCCAAAAAATTCCATGGACATAAATTCCTTCACGCCAAGATCATGCTCTACAAATTTCATGTCTCAATGAGTTCTCCATGTCTAGATATAAGCCTTCAAGGTTGAACATATAGAGTAGAACATTCACAATGACATTAGGATCAAGCTTACAAATTAACCATTTTGGGTTCAAAGTGTGATGGTCTTGTGAATGTCAATGATTATTGCCTAGACATCAAATGATGAGACAATGTAAGTCAAATTTTAGCCACAATAAATAATCATTGGGGTTCAAAAATCTTAAGAGATTTGTGTAGGTATCAAAATATTTACACACATGTCAAATGGCAGTCATATGGATGTCAAAATTAGGCATCATGAAATATCCATTTGTGTTCAAATATAGATAGATCAATGGCTCACATTCAATCATACATCTTTATCTAACAGTATGAGGCAACCTGATAGATAGGTGGGTCCTAATAAGATGTACAATATGCATTCACTCATAAATTTTGATCTAATGATGTGAGTCAAATTAAAGGAGTCAAAGGATCTAGATATAAGGCTACCATTAGTTTATACAATGAAGATCTAATGGTACAAGATGGGTCAAGGAGTCAATAGACTTGAGTCAGCATCAATAACTAATGAGTGAAGGTGAGCCTAGGATCATTTTCATTGGAGGTCAAAAAGGTAATGTTCGACCAGGGTAAAGTAAATATAAAGGAAATAATCTCGAGTAGAATTTAGATCAGATGAGAGGATGCCATGAAGAAAGACATATTAAATAGTGGATCTTGCCACCCTGAGCAGGTAAAATACATAAATGCAAGATCAAATGTGATCTAGATGACTAAGAGCACAGTCTACAAAGCCATTAGGCACCATTAAAGTTCTTTAAAGATTTTGATAGCTTGTAAATGTAGGTTACAGGTCTTATGATCAAAACCCAATCCTATATCTCTTTGGTGCAATCATGACTATATGAAAACTAATAAGAAGATTGGTTTTCAACTATAATAGATATATATTTAGGATTTAGAAGCAATGGTAGAATGGTGATTGGATAAGAAATTTTAGAAGGAGCATCAATAAGTGAGATCAAGTAATTACCTAATGACTTGGAGTGTACCAAACATGGTTGAAAAAAGATAGTGAATGAAATTAATGTTGAGGAGCTTAAGAAGGATTACAATCATAGGGATTGCTCTGTATAACTAAGACTTGTTTTTAACATTCTCCATCACACCGAAAGGGATAGAATGACATAAATATAGGGGAGAGTGTGAGAAGGATGGGAGTGTAGGTTGATCTGAGTGGGATTGGGCTCATTAGTGATTGATTCGTCACCAAATTTTCTCTCTCTTATCTTTTTTTGCACCCCTTGACTAGGTATAGCAAACCTTTAGTAAAATCACTTTGTAAAACTCTTTTAAAGAAATATAATATAATTTTAGATTCTAGTTTAATTCTAAGTGCACCTTATTGGAGTTTGATTTGTAGAATTTATGCGACATACTAATCATTTGTAGGTCTTTCATGTGCCTTGATTTAAAATTGTTAGTTTCTTCCAGGTTGTATGAAGTGTTAGCTAGTGAGGTTTCTTTTGAAGAGTCATAAGTCCATAATGTCTTACATAGACCTATCTCTTTTTGTCTTTCAAATTTCAGGCCTCTTTCAACTTTCATGAAAAACACTCACGTTTGGAACCTTGTCACAAATCCTAATTAATTTTTGTCTCTATTGGATTCATTAGTAGTCATGGAAGTGTCCATATTGAGAGTGGATCATTGAACACTTGGTGCATCACCACACTATGAATAGGTTTTCATTCATTCATTTCTCCCCTTTTCATCCCAATAGATTAAATTTTAGTCATAAAGATTCAAATTGTCGTATCATAAGAGCTAGCTTTATTAAAAATCCTAGAGGTCTGACCTTGTCATAGGTAACCCACAGGCTAAGGTCAATTGCATGTTGGACTAGGTTTGTTTAAGAAGACTTGAAAAATCTCCTTACTTAGCCAGGGTGCAATTTAGACCCCCAACACATGTGTTCGAGTGATGTTATATTAATGTTATCAAATTTTTGATTTAAATAGTATGTAATTAAAAATAAAATTAGATGAGAGCATGTTTTTGGAGACTATTTAATGGTTATTTTTATGTAAACATTAAATCTAATAAACATTAAGCGATTGAAATACCTATTTACATCTACAAAATTTATAAAATATATACAAAATTGTACTAAATTAAAGAATCTTAAATGAGTTATAATTAGTAAATCGTAATCAAATATGCAAACCTAGATCAAATATGACTTGTGTTGACTATGGAATAGGATCACTATTGTTTAAATTTCTAGGAATATCTCTAAAGTGTGATACGCTTGCAAACAATGTCTTGTAATGTGAAAGGATAGGGCCATGCTAGGGGAGAAGGGGCACACTACGGCCTTATATGCTTTTTTTTGGATATATCCTTATTAACTATGAATTTTATTTTGCTTATTTTATACTTATGTTAGTTAAAAGAGGTCTATTTATGGTTTCTAGGTATTCAAGTTTTGTGTGGAAGTATTTGTAGTGCTTAAACCCTAATTCTGGCACATGAACAAAGTAGACATTATATGTTAAGGGGATAATCATAAAAAAAATAATAGCTAAGATTTCCTAAAAACCACAACATAATCTAAATATTCCATTTGTATCCCAAAAGGGCCACATGATAATGTAGTTTTCCCTTGTAGAGTGAGTATGTTAATTTGAAGACTTGCACAATATGGATGTAACTAGTAAATTGAATTGAATGCTTGAAAATGAATGCCACTGACCTACAATAAATTATATTTATGCTCTACCTAGGACTAATAGAATAAATAATGGTTTGAGTTGTAAATATTAGACATTCATTACTCAATGTGTAGCAACTTGTAAAAAAGATTGGTTGTGAGTTGTTAGTCGATGAATTGAATGACGTTGATATATTTATATAGTGGAATATTTTAAATATATTCCTTAATATACTTTGGTAGTAGTTTGGTAGGACTAATAGGAGACATCTTAAATTAAAAATGTAACTATTTAAAAAGGATAGGCAAGGTCATGTTTCGGCCTTATTTCAACTAGTGTGTTTTTGTCTCAAAAATCTAGACATTGTCAGAAATTAGTTGACATTAATAAATAAGCATAGTAGAGACATATAAATGATTAATTCAGTGTTTATAATACAATGAGTATAATATTGAAAGCTCTAATAAATATTGTAACTTTAAATAAATGGTGAATAGGCCTGTCTAGATTAGTAGTTATGAACAGTGATTGGTTGATCTTATCACTCTAATATACGCAAAAACACTATTATAATTACTGATTTTGATAATATGTCCTTGTGAATATTTTATCTATGATATTTTATTATTGAAATAATTGAAAAGTACTTTATGATGATTTAATAATAGCACTTTACCATGTGTGAGATGGATGTTTTTCCAATGATTTAGTTAAAGCACTTTGCCATGTGTGGCATGGATGTTTTCCCTATGATAATCTATTTATATGATTTTCCATGTGTTATATGTACATTTTATTGATGGTGTTATATTATTTAATTTATCATGTGTGAAATGGAACTTACTTTTATGGTTTTTTATTCCTACAAATATCATGTATGTGATGGATGTTTTATATCATTAAAAATACTTCCAATGTATGATGAATGTTTTACTTTTATAATTTAAATTATATAAATGCCCCATGTATGATGGATATTTCCTTTCATTGTTTTAATTTCCCATATGTTTTGGATGTTATCCTAAAATATATACATTTATGTGATTAATTTATTTAAGATGCATCATTTTATCTTTTTTAATTTCTTTCATTTAAAAAATAATAATAATTAAAAATAATTTAAAAATTTTAGTTCCACTTAAACTGGATACTAGTTCTTATATTTTTATTACTTATTTTCTCTACGTGTATGGTTCTGTGCATGGAGGAGAACAAAATTGAGATTTTCCTTGGTGAAGTGAATGTTAAAGGCATCCACGAAGGTTTTGAAGATTTGGATAAGTCTTAAGAATAGTGTTTAATATCTTATAACGAATAATTGTTGATATCTTATATTATTGATGCCTTAATGTGACTGATGAATCAATGATATTATTCTAACCCACGTGAAAATTCATATATATTGATTTTGTTATTGACATATGTTTTTGTGATCTTATATTAATACAAATAATATATAAATGAAAATAAAGCTATTTGAGGACATGCTTCTTGCGACTGTTTAATGGTCATTTTTATTTAACAATTAAATCTAATAAACATAAATACCTATTTAGATTTACAAAATACTGTTAGTGTAGATAAATGTTATTACATTGCTTATTGTTCAGTTATTTGTAGTTCGGCTAACTATATTTGGTTCAGGACAGTTACGACCTAACAACATTCATTCTCTTATTATTCGATACGCCCCTGCTACATAAACATCAAGCATCATTCCAGCTTACAATCTGGTATCAGAGCAGCCAAGAAGTGTTCGACGCAGCAGAAGTACAGTTGACAGATGTGTTCCTTTGCCTGATTGACGAGCAGCAAAGAAGCCTGCGACTATACGATGCCTGCGCAACAAATCGAACAGTGCAGCCTAGAAGCAGATGGAAAAGAGAAGAATGCGCAAGTCTGTAGCGAGCATCACAGCAGTCGGCTAAGAAGAAGCGTGCTATAGAAACTAGTTGATTGACAGCAGTCGGCTAAGAAGAAGTCTGTTGTGGAAACTGGCCGACGCAACGCAGAAGTGCTGAATTAGATTGCAGTCAGCAAGCTGTGAGTACACACGAACTGCCGGTAAAGCAGTCAACGCTTCTAGAAGTGGAAAAAGCCGAGGGAAGCCTCATCAAGTTCGATTCTCACGGTAGCCTACCGTAGCAGGAACGTAACAGAGCGCAAATCTGAGACCATTGGAGACTGGAGAAGCGTGGAAAGAATGCTACAGTTTCATCTCGTCCGAGATTATTTTTGAAGGATGTGATTACGAGCACAGCTGATTATTAGAGAGAAGCATGTAAGCAGTCGCTAGAAGTTGGTTAAGAAGTGCAGGCGAAGTGGAAGCTGAGTGTGGAAGTCTGAAGCGGATATTGTTGTGCTAAGAAGAGAGCAAAAGCCTGCTAGGCAGACTTTTTATACTGAATTTGAAGCATAAAATATTGCTTTAAGTGTAAAATTTTGTATAAATAAATTTAAAAAAAAAAATGTTTGCACCCAAACTCCTCTTGTCCGATGCCCAACTCCACAAATCACCAAATTTTGCCACATGGAAGACAAAGATGCTAACAATTCTTCAATTAGAAGAATTATGTGGCATCATCACTAGCACGGTGACTTGTCTGCTAGAGTTGAAGAACAAACCAAATACAATAAGTCAAATGTAAAAGCCTTGATGTTGATCACATTCAATGTTACTGCTGAGATTCAGGATGTTGATCACATTCAATGTTACTGCTGAGATTCAACCTCATTTTTGGGATGTGACAACATCAAAAGAAGCTTGGAACATTCTATCCTCCATTTATGAAGCAATGAACCAGATGAAGATTCTCCATCTCCAGTCCAAGATTCATACTCTCAGTATGAAACATGGAGAGAAAGATGAGGAATTCTTACACTGGGTAGCATAACTATGAGTATAATTAGTTGTCCCTGGGGAAAAGATTGAGTACAAGCTATTGGTTCCAATCACTTTGAGAACTCTCCCCTCTCAATTTTGCATGTTTCTCAAAACATTTAACATCATAAAGCAAGTCGTGTCTTTTGAAGAAATCATGAATCTATTTCAACAGGAAGAAGTCATCCAGTCCATGCAAGAAGAGTTTGAGGATAAAGCCCTAATTTCAAAGCAACATGGTCCAAAGTTTTCGAAAGGACCACCAAAGCAATCACCACAATAGTAAAAGTCTACGGAGGAAAAAGATGTCATATTTGATGTACCAATACACATGACATTGAC